>JXOV01020274.1:6011-17000 GCA_001014945.1 Clogmia albipunctata | reverse complement strand
TGGATCTATTCCGTCACGCTGCAAATATTTTTAAAAGTTATTTATGAAATAAAATATGAATAAATATTTACCAAATGCGTAATGGAGACACTTAAAAGGAGGCATATTATCGCTAAATAAACTGTTGTTCTCAAAAAGGCTCCATTCGAAATTTGATACGAAATGTAGTACAAATACTTCCAAGGATTTCGAGACGGTCCATCGTCATTGACGTTGTCATCTATTTCAACTGGGGTCAACATAAGCCACAATTTTCGATACCATGCCAGGCTCATCAAGACAAACATAACCAATCCACAGAATCCCAAGTTGTACCATCCAAAAGTTGTCAATCTATTCAAAATGATATCTTTAAAAATTTCAATTCTTGAAAGGAAAAGTTAATTTTACAACAAGACCGATAAGTTGAGGCATTATTAAACACAAGGGTCCTTTAAAATCACAAATGTTACGAGTGTTTAATAAAAGTCTATCCATTTAATAATGATTATCGACAGTGTTTTAAACAAATTAACACAAATAACAGAAAATTCTTTTAATTTCAAAATATTAATTAACAAATGGAACTTTTCATTACATTTTAAATATAATATTCCATATTAATCAAACTTGAAATAATATTACAAATTTTTCATATAAAATTGATTTAGAGAGAGATACATATTTAAATAAAAAAATCGTTAACTTAATAATAATAAATAAATTAAAAATATTAAATTCTAATAAATTTTAATTTTATTAAAATCTGTGAAAAGAAATTTTTAGTGACCTAGTGTTTTTATTATTAAAATGGGGGAGGTCTCCTTTTGCACTTTCGTATCGGAAGAATAGCTTTTCAACATCGATTCATAATGTGTCATTTGATAGNTAATAAATAAATTAAAAATATTAAATTCTAATAAATTTTAATTTTATTAAAATCTGTGAAAAGAAATTTTTAGTGACCTAGTGTTTTTATTATTAAAATGGGGGAGGTCTCCTTTTGCACTTTCGTATCGGAAGAATAGCTTTTCAACATCGATTCATAATGTGTCATTTGATAGCAAAAAAAGGAAATCATAATCTACCTAAAAAATTTGTTTTAAAGTCAAAATTTCGGCGCCATTTTAGGGGAAAACCGTGTTAATCTAGGCCGTTATTTCCGTCAAAGAATACACGAAAACCAATCAAATAGAGACCGTTATAACGGTAAAAAAGAAAGACGAAAGAAAATTTATGTCTTGCTCAGTTGTAAAATCCGTTTTTACACCTTTGTACCACAAATAACTGCTATGTCACTAGTNTTAAAGTCAAAATTTCGGCGCCATTTTAGGGGCAAACTGTGTTAATCTAGGCCGTTATTACCGTCAAAGAATACACGAAAACCAATCAAATAGAGACCGTTATAACGGTAAAAAAGAAAGACGAAAGAAAATTTATGTCTTGCTCAGTTGTAAAATCCGTTTTTACACCCTCATATCACAAATAACTGCTATGTCACTAGTACTTCCAAAAGTTCTTTGTCAAGAAAAATTAAAACTATATTATTAATTTTGTTAACAGAATGCATAAAATAACTTACGGATATGCTGTGCCTTGTAAAGCTGCTACAAAGAGGAATGTTACAAAAGCCAACGCCAGACTATATTTAAACATCAGATCTGCTTCGTTAATAAAACTAAACTCAAACTTTCTATCCTTAAAGTACAAGAATAACGTTGAGAGACGCTTCAAGTGGCTTTCATCCTTTTCAATTTCTGTAATTCTCCGGCTATTTTTACCAGAAAATATTTTGTTGAAACTGTAAAAAATATTTTAAATAAGCTAGTTTCATTCTTTCAACAATTATATTTTAATTTTTTGCANAACATCAGATCTGCTTCGTTAATAAAACTAAATTCAAACTTTCTATCCTTAAAGTATAAGAATAATNATCCTTAAAGTACAAGAATAACGTTGAGAGACGCTTCAAGTGGCTTTCATCCTTTTCAATTTCTGTTATTCTCCGGCTATTTTTACCAGAAAATATTTTGTTGAAACTGTAAAAAATATATATTAAAAAAACTAGTTTCGTTCTTTCGACAATTATATTTTAATTTTTTGCGAACTTACTGAAACTTTCCAATTGGCATAAGTTCAATTTCCTTTTTCATCTCGTCATGAACTTGCTTTAACATCTTGTTTGTCAGTTCGATGGAGGTTTTCATAAAATTGGGACTAGCTGAAGGGCCTTCAGATGTTCTTGCGTTATACGAACTGCTGGTCACTCTATTGATGGGTCCCGACGAAGTGCCTTCTATTGGGTCATACACTTCGTCATATGGCTTAATTAAATAAGTTTTAATCCCATTTTCAATTAACAGAGCGTCCTTTTTCCCCTTTTCTGTTCCCTCTGACCAAGAATAATTTCCTTGGAGCATATTAAATGTCTGCTCTGTCACGTGGATCATCCTGTTTTAATTAATTAACAATATTTGTTTTTGAAAAACTAAATATAAAAAAACTGGATCTTACCCTGGAACTCCTGTAGACTCCAACTTATTTGCAATGGCAACATCTTTGGACCAAATGTCGTACTGCCATTTGAGAGCTCCAATAACTCCAGCAATTATAGACCCCGAATGAACTCCTATTCTCATGTCAATGTCCAAACCATGCTTCTCTCGAACTTGTTTAATAATTTTGATCATCCTTAATCCTAATTCAACACAATTTTTGGCATGATTTGGCGTCTCCTGAGGAACCCCAGACACACAACAGTAACAATCACCTAAGAATTTAATCCTCAGTACATTGTTCTCCTCGGAAGCTTGGTCAAATTTCACAAACAACTCGTTCAGTGTCTCCACCAAAGGCTTCACTTCAAGCGATGATGTCATCATGGTATAGTTGACGATATCTTTAATTAATAAGTAATTGGGAATATAATAAAATAATGAATACTAATTTAAGACTAATTTTTAAGACGTAGGGTTTCTTAAATCGGTTTATAATAATTTTTTATAATTTTAATTACCCGCATAAAGAATCGAGGTATTGCTATGTGTTTCAACATATGTCTTCCTATAAATTAAGAAAATACTTTATAATTAATTTACTCGTCGAAATTAGATACGTTTATTTCTTACTTAATTGCCTGTCCTCCCCAGTTTTTGACATGCCTCGATAATCGCCTGAAATTAATATTTCACCAACCGATTTGCTTATTTATTGGCAATTATTTTATTTAATAATACTGTCTTTACTTACGCTTCTACATTGGCAGAAAATGAGACATTTCTTCTCTGTTCGGATTTAATTCTCTTGATCATTTCACTTATATCCTTTTCCAATGCAGTTGCAGTATGGCTAGGTAAGATTTTCAAAAGGAGCTTTCGCTATAAAGAATTAAAACATAAAATAAAATTTATATGTTAAGCAATAACTACATGAATGGATGGATATTTGGTTATAAATACAATCCCTTTTCACAATCCTGATTCATTGAATAATGTGGGGGTGTATTGTGTAATTTTAGTTTGTCAAAAGCAAAATGAGAAGAGGGACCAAAAGTTACACAATACCATAGCAAGGGAGCGTGTTATTAGACCCACCATTAAACATCACACACTCTGGCCGCTTTACCAGATATTCTTAAAATTATATTTTTCTAACTTATTCTGAACGCCTTCTTATGTGTTATTGAATTAGTGTTCGTTTGTTATTATTAAAAAAAATATTTACTAAAACGCTGTCCATAAAACCTTCAATGAATCCTAGTAATTGTGTATAAACAAAGTTGAACTTCACTCACCTCATCAACTTGCGCGTATTTGAGCAGTAAGCTCTGTTCAACGTAATCGCGCCGATCGAAGAAGGTCTTCCTGATAACAATTTCGTTAATCAGGCGGTAATAAATGCCGAAGAAGTTCATGGAAAAAAGAAATAGCGTCTCCATGATAATGTTTTTTAAACGAAGGTTCTCCTTTCCCGGTATTCCAGACCGATAGGTGACCATGCTGAAGATGATCAGATAGCAGATAGTGGTGGCAATGCCCAGAACGAGGGTCTGCGCGTTATCGGCGAGCGGCAGAAAAATGTACAGCACGAGAATGACGTGGGCGCTGTATGTGGGTCGTAGCGGATGCGAAATGTTGGCAGAGTGATGAAGGGGCTCCACCGAGTCCACTAGAACTAGAGTGAACACTGTAAAGCTGGATATGACGAATGGAATCCAGGGCCGCTTTTTAATAAACTCCTCGCGAAAGGCGAAGAATAACAGAATCCACACTATGAAAATCCCCAACAAATACACAAAAATGTCCACATTTCCCGAACTCTCTCCCTGGAATCGAAATTTGGAGGCAATCAGCACATCGTATCATTGATTGGCATTATCAGACTCACTGTGTTAAAAGCCAGCAGTAAGATAGTGTGGATTAAAGCTATCGAAGTGTGCAGTACTAGAAAAATGGATAAGTAACTCCTCTGCAGCCTTAATACATAGCTCTTATAAAGTCCTTCAAAGTTCTGATTCTTGTAGAGTTTCTAAAATCACAAAAACACTATAAGACACCGTTTTAGTTTTATTTTTTCGTCAAAATACCCTCAAAAAAGACCGTTCCCAATTTCTTTCATACGATAAGTCGTTCGTTGACTTCTCTAAATTATTTGAAATCTGGCTAAGCACTAGTCCTTCCATGACTCTTTAAATAATTAACATTTCTATCACACTAAACACTTTACAAAATACACTTTAAATTCCAAGAAAATCGTACGTGAGACCTTCACTTGCTGAATCCCGAAAGCACAATAATTCTAAAATAAGTAACTCACAATTGATCGTCTCTTATCTTTGTTTAATTGTTATCATTCGATAATTGTTATCTATGACCAATTCAAAGAAATTGCTTTCCGATCAAAGCCCTATATATTACTCGTGATTTTTATGAATGGAATAAATCTGAACAATCATTGTTTACGCTATTTACAACCTTGGAAATGTTACATAATTGTAGTAAATGTATCTTTTACAATTTACATGTGATTAAACAGCCAAATGTTTTAATTTCGTATACTGTAAACAATTTGTAATATATTTTTCTTTAGGAATCTGAATAAA
Source organism: Clogmia albipunctata (assembly GCA_001014945.1). NCBI lineage: Eukaryota > Metazoa > Arthropoda > Insecta > Diptera > Psychodidae > Clogmia > Clogmia albipunctata. The sequence continues at coordinate 11,920 of JXOV01020274.1, read as the reverse complement.
GGGTGGTAAATCCTCATACACACTTTTTCATACAAGTGAATGGGTGTTACAATCCTATGAAATATTAGAAGACATACGTATAGCGATAAACCGGTTGTTTTGAAGTCAGAATATTTCCAAAAAAATTATAAAGTTGTTAATTTGGTTTAAGAAGATGAAGTAGATTTTTCCAAAACCATTATTTAAAATTTTCACTAAATATGTACAGAGAAATATTTCTATTGCAATTTAAATTTCAACACTTACATTTTATGTAAAATAAGTTTTTGACTAAGTGTTAAATGATTAGTTTATTTGTTCAGCTACAGTAGAAGCCGGTTATATTGCATTCGAAGGACAGTGAAAAATTGGTCATACAAACCATAAAACCATATTGAGGAAAATAAAAATCCTTTTTATTGGAAATAGTATATAGAAATATGTAATATAAAAAGAAATAAAAAATACATTTCTTGTAAAGAACTAGTCTTAACCTCAACCTTTAGACTTTTCATGACTATATGTCTTCATGTATTATTAGTAACATAACAGCACCACAAAAAATCAAAATAAATACTTTACGTAGTAATTACATCTATACCATGTAATTTTTTATAATTTTTCAATATCACGAACAGAAATCATGTCGGTAACTATAACCAGAAAATTTTATTTAAATCGGCAACACTTTGTTTTAATTAATTTAAATAAAATAATATAAAAAAATTGCAAATATGTCATTATATACAACCCAGATCGGGTCCTCCTTCTTGACAGTTTACCTCTAAAAGTTTCCCTGTTTAGTGTAATTGTTATATATACAAAATAATAAAATACTTCCATAACAGACAGTATCCTTTATTGAAATATTTCCGTTTGAATTATATTGACACTTCAATTCTGTTAGATGTCCAACAGATTATCGTCATTGGAGTTCTTCAATTCATTTTATGTATGGAAATAACTGTCCGTTTTATCTCGGACTATCCGAGTTATTTGGATAATTCAAAAAGCTTCAGTCAATTTTATTAATAGTAACACCATGGGCCTCAAGTTAGAGCAGGTAAGGTTTCCCTCACCACTATGTAGTGGGCCCCCCGTCTTTTCGTTTTAAATGTATTGTGACTGGAAATATGTTAAAATTCTACTTCTTTTCAGATTCATCTGTGGATTAAAAACTGTGAAAGCGAGGACATAGATATAGCTGGCTGGGTATGCAAAACTATGGACCTGCCACCGTCGCCGCCGAAACGCAACACGACTCCCAATTAACTGTCGAACTTTGAGAACAAGAACATTAAATTATTGTATTTTTACGGGGTTTAATCTCAAAGAACCTGTGTTTCGTTGTCGGATTATTATTGTAACGTGCATCATATTAATTATATATTAATATTTTAGCAAGTAATTTGCACGTAGCAGAGAAACCAGCAGTATCGTTAAACATAATAAAAATACGAAAATCCTGGCGTTTTAAATTTTGAATTTTAAATTAAAGTTTAAAAAAACCGTTATTTTTTACAGATGTACACTATACTTCTAGTTTGAGAAACACACACTTTGCTATTTTTCTGGGTTTCACTGTAGTTTGGAATCAAAACAAAAACTTGACGTTTATAAACATCAATCGAACTTTAAAAAATAAAAATATGTCGGAATACGCAGTAGCTAAGGGTGGAAAACTGGTTTTGAAGGGTGAGAGTTCAAAGTGAGTCTTTTAACAACATTCAGTTTGGTTTCGTTACTTATAAAATCATTCTTTTAGAGCCAAGAAGAGGAAGCACAAGAAGAGCAAAAAGAAGGACGAAGACGAGCCCCAGAAGAAATCTAAGCTTGTGGACGAAGATGCTTTAAAACACGGGGGTTGGTGGAAAGCATCTGAAGTAGGAGAAATCACTGGATCTGTGGCGATTCAGTTTGGGAAAAGAACTTTTGTCCGGGCTCTGGATAATGGCCTGTTTACCTTGGGAGCACCACATAACGAGGGCGATGGACCAGCACCCGAGGAAATCCTGACCGCGTTCACCATCAACGACTCGAAGATTGCCTTCAAATCGGGCTACAACAAATACGTCACTGCGGAGAAGTCTGGAGTGGTCACGGGCAGAGCGGACGCTGTTGGGCCAATGGAGCAGTGGGAGCCCATTTTTGAGGACGGAAAAATGGCTTTACTAGGCGGAAATGGCCACTTCATGGCAATAGACCCGGAAGATGACGCTTTAGTCGCCCTTTCGAAGAAGGTTGGAGAAAATGAAGTATGCATAATTAGGAGCAGCAATGTAAGAAACACAGAACCCACTGACCTCATTCCCACAGAAGAAAAAGGCGATTTATCGCAAATTGAAGTCAATTACGTGAAGAAATTTCAAAAGTTTCAAGACAAAAAGTTGCGGATAAACCAAGATGACAAAAAGAATTTGGAAGAAGCGAAAAAAACAGGAGTGCTCCATGAAGCCCTACTAGACCGAAGATCGAAAATGAAAGCTGATCGGTATTGCAAATAAATAAACAATTTATTTAAAATTATATAATTGTTTTTTTACATATGAATTCATTGAAATCTTACAAAAATAAATTATATATTTTAAAACTTACTTATGATATAATGGTGGTACATTTCAGAAAAAGGGCTGAGACTTGTTGCGTCACTCGTTGACAACTTATTTAAATCAAAAAGCGAAATTTTTGGCGTAACAGTTCTTTTATAATAAAAGTATTTTTTAAAAAGTTAAAATAGTTATTTTTGCGAAACTTATGAAGAAACTTATATATGTTTGTTATCATTTTTAGATAGAACAAATGTTATAGCTGATTGTAATTGATTTATTTTTCAGTTAGTCCGTTCTTAGTTTTCAAGCAATACAGTTCGCTTTCAAACCTCAATCAGTTCAGCTCTAAAATTTAATTATATGATTTATTTCTTGTACCCTTTTGTAAATTAAAACTCAGTAAATTTTGAAACTTGTGAACACTTAATATCCAAATTTGCAATAAAAAGTGGATTTTATAACGAGTAATCATTACAACTGTTGTTGGTGATCTTTGTTCTTCGCTGTCGCTTGGTTTTGTTTTACTCTACTTTCATACTTAAGCCTCCCTAAGAGTTAAGTATATAAAAACAGATGAATATTAGAATTATAATCAAAACTAGTCACGTTACTAATCCAAAAAGCCCGTACATTGTATTCTTGACCCCTTCCCTCAACTAATCTTTTGTAAGTTGATTTTAAAGGAAAGTTAGATCACATCGTAAGGTTCTGAATTAGCATATAACAATAAATAAAAAAAATGTTATTTAAAAATAAAATCGCTCTTGGTTGTAAATCATTGCGATTCCATTACCGGTCGAGGGAGGTCTTCAAATACCAACACAAAGTTGCCTTTTCCAGATTTAAAAAATAGCAAATAAAACAAATTTCACTTGAATTACTCATTTATTTATAAGAAAACCACTACTAATCCTGTCATCGGTCGACAAACTCCTTATTTACAGTCTCAGTCATCACACCGTTACAAAAACTGCCACAAAACTGTACTCTCAAATAGCTTAAATTATAATAATTCACTTTAACTTAAACAGTACATCTTAAGTTTTAGCGCTCGTCCTATGACATTCTCTTTGTTTTAGTTTATTAACTGTTCCACACACTATCTTGGTCTGGCCTGTCTTTTCGGAATATCCGTGTAAATTGCAAATAAATAGAAAGTAGAGATAGAGTTTAGAGGCGATTAATTCAGTATACTAAAGAAGGGGTCTAGAGGTCTTATCATTTTTTCTCTCTTCTTTTACATAGTAATTAATTTTGTGTTCATGTGACAAATACATATTAAAGATTATTTTAATTTTGTTTTTCATCTTTTCTTTTCATTAAATAGTATTATGCTGTGGTTTTGTTGCTTTCACTTCTTCTTCACCCCCTTTTACGAGAGCCCAAATACTCAGCTCGTGATCCGATTCTGGCGAAGCCATTCCACAAATTCGTCTAACATAACTGGCCAAGCGCCGTCCACGTCGTAGTTGGACAGGTCTGAGTTGATAGTCCTCGAGAATTCGAGTATGTTCGACCACTGGTCCTTGTTGACCACTTTGTACTTGGACTTGTCGATAAATGTGGCGAAATCCGCATACAGCGACCACTGTTTACCCAGCAACAATTGCAGCATCCCTTTGGCCGTTTCCACGTCCATGCTTCGCTGGTCCTTATCCTAAAAGAAAATCATAAAATGAAAAATAAAATTTTGAACTAATTTAAATTATTTATTATAATATTTAATTTATTAATTTATTGAGGGTCGTTCGTTATTTGATAAAGCATTGTAACAGAATTCAAATCGATGGAGACAGGTTTGAGCCCTAATCATACCGTAATTTTACTAACAACATTCTGTGCCTAATATAATAGTGTTAAAACCTGTAGAAAAACAACGAAAAGAAATAATAATATTAAAATTATATTTGTACACGACACCAATAATAATAAATAAATAGATTTAATTTAAAATTTTGATAAAACTCAAATTTAAAGGAAGTTCATAATAAAATCTGACAACTGCCATTATTTTATTGATGACACATCTTTCAGATCCTATGTGCGCAGTATTTTAATTNCCTAATATAATAGTGTTAAAACCTGTAGAAAAACAACGAAAAGAAATAATAATATTAAAATTATATTTGTACACGACACCAATAATAATAAATAAATAGATTTAATTTAAAATTTTGATAAAACTCAAATTTAAAGGAAGTTCATAATAAAATCTGACAACTGCCATTATTTTATTGATGACACATCTTTCAGATCCTATGTGCGCAGTATTTTAATTAAAAAATTTCCATTTTAAATTTAATTTACTTGTCAAAGTGAGTTCAAAAATTTTCCACTAGATGGAGAATGTGTCAATTTGGTTTCCAGACACAATACAAACGAACAGAAGGTAAGGCACAAAGTCAGACGCAGTAAAACAGTCAGCTTTTGTGTGAAATTACCATATTATGCTTCTAGCTGGCGCACATTAATAGTTATTTAAACAACGTGTGCGAAAAACGAACCATAATTAAACTCGAGTAGAGTTCTAGAAAACTAATAGATACGAGTGTTTAATTATGTGTTTTCCAACCAGTTTTTAACAAAATTTTTATACAATTCGTTTTGTTTCGGTGATAAATATCTGCCAACAAATAGGCAATATATATAGAAATACTTGCTCATGGTGCTAATCACATCATAACAAATAATTATTCGTAGACATGAATCAATTGTGGAAGATTGGCAAATGAATAGACAGGACATTTTGATTACGTAAAAACAACTAGATAGACCTAGACCGGTAACTTTTATTCATAAAAAAAATTAACAAAACTAGTCAAAATTCCCTAAATTTAAGCATGTTTGGAAATTTGAATTGCATTTCGCCACCGAAATCCTATGATTTAAAACTTTTATACAATTCTGTTGAAAAATGTTTACATTTTAGTAGCCAATGCTTCCTATAGAAATTGTTTTATAATCGTACAGTGTTGAAACAAGTATAATTCAATACACGTCGTGAAAATACACGAAATTAGTACTTTGTACCAAAATTCAACTACTAAAAATTTTAATTTTGGATCTTTAGTAGCATAGAATGAAATATATATTTTGACGTTTTTCATGTCTCTATAATAAAGTAGGCCATGATTTATTAATCAATTTAAATTTTTTCACATTAAATGACAAAAAATAAAGTTCTTCTTAAATGTTGATTATGGCTTTTAAATGTGGTTTTAATGATGAGTGATAGCACGGGCATTTCAGTGATACAGTGCACGGTGCAAGGTTGTCGTGATATTATGATAAATTGGGACCAAAAGTTCTATTTGCTTGACAATTACTTCCCTTAATTGTATGTGTTTAGACCTTAATTTAATACTGGGTTGTCTTCTTATT
>JXOV01020262.1:0-12495 GCA_001014945.1 Clogmia albipunctata | reverse complement strand
TAACCACTGCGCCACCCGGCCCCAAAAAATAAATTATTAAATTTAAATAAATGAATTTTAAACTTTTTAATGTCTTTCAAAAAGTAATATTTATAAAATATTATTAATTGGTCACCATATGGTCTATAGGGCATGACCCCAAAATTTATTAAATAACATAAATAAAATAGTATAGCATTATTAAACGTAAAGGGGTTTTAAATCACCAGGGTATCGAGTGTGTTCATAATATACGTGTATAAATCCCCATAATGATGTCTTTGATGCAAGTGTGAATCTTTGACAAACCAAATATTAGTATATCAATTAAATTGTTCAAAAATGTATAAAAATTAAAGTATCGCCATGGAGATGAAATTGCAAATTTTTCGCTGGAATTATATTTATATTTTTACACGCCAAAAATCAATCNCATAATGATGTCTTTGATGCAAGTGTGAATCTTTGACAAACCAAATATTAGTATATCAATTAAATTGTTCAAAAATGTATAAAAATTAAAGTATCGCCATGGAGATGAAATTGCAAATTTTTCGCTGGAATTATATTTATATTTTTACACGCCAAAAATCAATCGTTTTAAATTAAAATTTTGTTAAAACTAAAATTAAAAAAAGTTTCACGAGGAAATCTGATAACAGCCATTATTCTATTGGGGACACATCTTCAGCATCCTTGGCCTTTTAAGACAAATTGTTGTAAACAAATGTGTTCAATTTGTCAATTCTGTGAAAGAAACAAGTTTGATACTAACGATTAATTTTGAATTCGAGAATAAAATTTCTAGTCACAAACGCATTTAAAAAAGGGACGATAAAAAGAAAATATCAACGGGCTTCTGTGAAACTTTACCTTATTTGTTTATCATGGCTTCTCAAGGTCGAAGATTACCCTTGCATAATGATTTGAAGAATCAAATAAGGAAAAGACTGAAATCTCGCTATCCGCTCTTATAACTGGCTAAAGATTTGTAAGAGTTGGAACTCAACCCGATTATAGCTTGGGAGGACTATGGGATAGCTGTGGATTGTCTTCGACCATCTCTGACTTCGACGGCTGTAGAAAGAACGAGCTAGGACTACCACGGAAACAATGGTGCAACCAAATTAGAATAGGACATGGTTGATGCAACTACATGCTATCGAAGTGGGGGATGGTTGCCGATCCAGGCTGTAGTTGTGGTGCAGAATTTCAAACGACGAAACAATTTACGGATATGTGTCCAATAACAAGATTTGAGGGAAATCCAGAAGATGTAAAAGATCTAACCACGGATGCAAGAAATTGGTTATCCTTCTTAGAACTATGATGTAAAATTTTGCTACAAAAAACTCATACGAATAAATAGAAAAATCATACTAAACTTACATAATAAATTAAAAAATAAAGTTTTGAGGTGGATCAATATTAAATAATAGATAAAGTAAAACAATCACTTTATTTTATATAATAAAGAAAAGGGGAAATTGGTTAAAAGGTGATTTAATAAATACATACTAATGCAAGTATTTGAATGCAGTCATTTCATTGAATTCAAACATCAATATCTTCAATTCTTTCCATAATTACGAGAAATCCTTTTGTAATTGAGTTAAAGGAATCATTTAGATCATCAAGATGGGTGCGCCACAATTGGAGCCCCTTCAAAAACGTTGCAACTATTTGAATACATGCACTTTCTTTTTTGGTTAGTTAATTTTTTTATTATGTTTTTGAGAATATGGTAGTGGAAAAAGCTAGAATTTCCCTGAAAAGTAAAGTCAAATTTAAAATCAGTTTTAAATGTAATCGAAAGACTTGTTCAGTTCACTGTGGTTTATTGTCGACTACTGTTTGGATTTCTCTGGCCCAAACGGTCGATGTTAAAATAATAATAATTACAATTGCAATTTCAACAGGAGGATGTAAATCTATAGAATTCGATTATTTTATGGGTTTTTTACTTTATAGTAGTATAACTAAATACTTTTCTGAAGTTTACGTTTAATAGCTATATTTCAAACAAAAACATAAATTATATCATTTTAAATGTAGGAACACAAATGAATCTGATCAAAAATTAATATTTAATTCATTTTTCACAACAATTTATACTGATTTTGAAATCTATTCTAAATGATAATTTTCCATTGTGTAATTCCATATCGAAAAGCAGCCTTTTTAACGCAAATTCGTTCTGTAACATTTACTTATATTTGCACATNTAGGAACACAAATGAATCTGATCAAAAATTAATATTTAATTCATTTTTCACAACAATTTATACTGATTTTGAAATCTATTCTAAATGATAATTTTCCATTGTGTAATTCCATATCGAAAAGCAGCCTTTTTAACGCAAATTCGTTCTGTAACATTTACTTATATTTGCACATAAATTGTAACCAATTTAATGAAATTACATATTGTTGTCAAAACCAAATTTATTATTTAAATATTTTAATTTGAAAATTTCGTTGTGAGTTGCTGTTCCATAATTTGAAAAAAACCGTTGCGTTTTTAGTAGTAATTATCGATTAAATGGTAATTTTTAGAATTACACAAAATAGCGTTCAATACACATGTGAAATCGGTAATTACAGCACTTGTGTCGAAATAAACTATTGTTATTATTTTTGATAATTACTGGCATTTTATGGAAAAATGCACAAAACAATATTTATTGCAATATAATAAATTTAATACATTTTTAAAACCAAAAAAAAAAATAAAAAGAACAGGCCTAAACCCTGTAGAAAGTCAACGTAAAGAAATAATAATATTAAAATTATATTTGTACACTAAACCAATACTAATGCAAGATGGCGAACATCTCAATTTGGTAAATTCCAGACACAATACATTTAAAGCTGACGCAGTTTCAAACAGAGTTTAAAACGGAGTTGAAAGCAAAGCAAACTCTCTTTTTTGTATGAATTTTGCATGCTGCCCTTCTAGCAATTGTCATCAGTCATATCAACAAAATTCTATTGAACTCTAAGGAATACAAACACAAATAGAATAAAATCGACTGAATTTTAGAAATAAACAGTTTGTCAAATGGACAAACAAATTAAATTGTTTTAAGCTTTGCTGAATACTTCGGTGAACAAATTCATTAATTTAATTCTGTGCCAAAATACAATATTTTGATCTTATAAATTTAAACCATTAAAACCTCTTAGTATATATGTAACTCTCACCAAACCATTGCATATGAAAACTTTATTATTATCACCACACTCATCAGAGTAAAACTTTCTAATGCGGTTTATAATGGCTGTGGTTATTAAGAACACAACAATTATCGTTTTAATAATATGTGCTCTAAATTTAGCGTAAAACTAGTGTCTGTTCGAAACGGAAAATTAAACGAGGGATTTTATCTTTTAATTCATGCATAAAGTAATGTTCGATACCAAGATATTCAAAGGCTTTAAAGATAAGATTTTGTTCTATTTTTAAAATAATTTGCATAAGCCAAATTGTGCTATAAAATACAAATGTAGAAAAACGTTACCTTTAATAGAATCAAATCAACTTCTTAATAGATTTGTGTCATCTAGTGTGACTGTTACCTGTCGGCTAAAAACATATTACAGAGATTACACATTCAAATTGAATTTTATTATTTTCTTCTCCATATCAAATGTGGCTCTTAAAACAAACATTCGATTATCGTAAAATTACATAGAAAATTGCATACAATTTACAATAAATAATTGCGAAAAGTGCTTAAAGCATAGTGAAATTGTTTTCTGATTTGAAATTTTCTATCTTCCGTCGTCTTCTTCTTTTCTTCTCGTCGTTAAGCCGATCAGTGTCTATATGTATTTATATAGCTATAAAAAGAGAATTAATCCTATCAAATCTAAAAGCACACACATTCAGTCTGGTATTTTGATCGAAAACGAATAAGTTAGTTAATTTATACAAAACATAATTGAATAAGATTAGTGAAGGGCACTTTTTCAAAGATACTCTGCTACTAGTCTAGACTAATAAATAATATTTCGCGCGTCAATTTTTACACAAATTTACAGTTCGGTCGTGTGATCCCGTCTAAACAGAGCGGCCTTAACGTGATTGGACACCTCGTCGTGGTATCGGATGAGAATGCTTTTGATCTCCGCGGACGCCGACGTCTGGCTGAGCTGCAGTGCAGTTTTGCTATCTCTCAGAGCCTGATCAAAGTCACACTGCTCCATATACGCCTTCGCCCTCAGATGATAACCTTCGTAGTGTTCGGGGTTCAGCTCAATCGCCTCACTTGCTAAATCAATCGATTCCGCAATGTTCTGCAAACAGACATCAATCAATTTTTCAATATTATTAATGGTAATTTAATTAACTTTCTATGCCAATTACTCACATTCATTTTCCTGTTGCACCGACAGTGATTCAGCAAAAAGTTGATCTTTAATTGAGTAAAAGTTGCGGTGTGTTCATTTTGGGCGTTGGGGAACTTTTTCAGCGCGTACTGGTACCGATAGGAGGCGTCCTGAAGCCGATTTTTCTTGTACAGAGTGTTCCCATCCTCGAGCAGTTTGTTCAGCAGCAATAACCTTTATAAGAAAGAAATTAATCAACATCTCGTGTAACCTTCATTACAACTGTCACTTACAGTATTTCGGGCTTGCCAAATGCCATTTCCCAGGTGGCGGGTCCAAGTTTAGCCCCCTTCTTCAGAAACACCTGCACGATGTTCACATTTCTGCACGCAATCGCCCTATCCAGAGGCCTCATTCCCTTCAGATCCATATGCTCGATTTTGGAGCCCTTCTCTAGAAGAAGCTGTGCCAGAGCTGCCGATCCCTGATAAGCGGCCAAGTCCAGAGGTGTTCGTCCAGATTTGTCAGTGTGATTTAGGTCAGCTGCTTTATCAATCAACAGCGTCGTTGCAATCAAATGACCTCTCAAACAACTCCAACTTAAAGCGGTCAATCCTTCGTTATCGGTCATCTCCAGATTCGCTCCCCAGTTCAAAAGGCACTCCATAATCTCGGTGTGATTTTCTTGGCTCGCGTAAATCAAAGCAGTCTTTCCCTCCTCGTCCCTCTCTTCGAGATCCACATTGTGTTGGAGTAACCTCTCCACAATGCTTAAATGCCCTTCCTTTGTAGCTACCATTAACGGTGTCATATTCTTCTTGTTTCTAGCGGAAAAATTTGCCGATCGCGACAAAAGAAGCGTCATAGTGTCAAGGCAGCCATGTTTAGCTGCTGCAATGAGGGCAGTATCTCCGTTAATGGAATCCTGAACGTCGATTCCCACTTCAGCTATTTCCAAAAGCTCCTCAACGATTTCAGAATACCCTTGACATGCAGCAGCAATCAGTGATTGTTGGGCTGCTTCTTCCAAAGTCACGTCATCGGAATCATTCCGGGGTATCCAGTCACAGGCCAAAAGGTACTTTAATACATTCAGTTTTCCAGACCTCGACGCATGAACAAGAGCACATCTTTTCGAAGTGTCTGTATGTCCTAAAGAACTTCCACTTGCCACCAATTGTCTCACAACATCGTAATGGCCTTTAGCTGCCGCTAGGATCAACGGTGTACAACCCTGACTGTTGCTCTTCTCCACATCAGCGCCAAACTCCAACAGCAAATTTATCATTGGAGTTATTCCTTCAGAGGCAGCTATACACAGAATTGGAGCATTTCCCAAAAATTCAGTAATATAATCTGGAGAAGCTCCAGCTAAAAGCAAAAGTCTTGACACTTTAATGTTTGGACTGTAGACATTTCTTAAAGTGCTCAATGACGATTGAATGCAACTTGCTACTGACGCAATCCAAAATGCTTGTAAGTCCCTGGACAATATTGGAGTATTGCCAGCTCTGTAAATGTGAGCCTTCAAAATGTGATGGCCCATTTCCAAAATCTGATCAGAATCGAGAGGAGCGTGTAATCTGGATAACCTAAATGCAATAGCAGCATGGCCTTTTCGAGAATCACACAGGAATTTTGTACTTTCTCCAGCATCTCTTCGGATCAACCATTCTCTCAAGCTAGGATGGAAAAACATGTACGTGTTGTCAGATCGTTTCACAATTAAATCCGAAACTTCATTGAAAATTTCAATAAACTCCTGCCATTGCATTGGATTTTGTGTAACGAGGGCATTCGTGGAGTAGTAAATCTCGGCCTGATTCAAAGGATAGAGACTGGCCAGACACACATTTAAAATGTTTGATATCTTCTCAAACTTTGTTTCGGTTGGAAATTTAAGATTAAACTTGAGAAGCAAAACCTGCGCCAAAGAGACAGGCAGAACTTTAAAAGTATTTGACTTGATGATTAAATGTCCATTCTCTATCAGATCTAAAATTAATTTCATGTAGAGAAAAGATCCCCTGGCCAGCGTCATTGAATACTGCACAAATTTCATATGGATGCTGGAGGGCGTTTCACCTGGCACTTGAATATTCTTCTGAATCAACGGATTTGACTTTATTCTATATGTACAATACTCGTACAAATCCTTTTGAACCACCTCCGTGTTGCTGTCTAATGAGAAACGGGTTAGCTGTATATTTTTCACTAGCTCTAAAATTTGGGTACGAACAGTGGCGATGATCTTCAGCCAGGGCGGAAAGTATGGAATCATTCTGGCAAGAAACGAGGATATGGTGTCACCCTGGTCAGGACGATGGTATTCCGCTTCGCAGAGACCATCAATCAAAATCACACATGTTTTTGTGGCAATATTACCAGTTTTCTTTAAGGCCATCAAAGGCTCGAGGATGCCCATTTTGAGGGCTCTTTCGGGATCTGCGATACACTCTTTCACACTAAGCACGTTCTGGAGGTAGGATTCCCCTAGAAGGTAGTCTCGGTATGTCGATAACTGGGGTGCCTGGCACAGCTGAGCGGCCAAGGAATGGATAAAGTCAGGAACTAGACAAGTGGCGTTGTTGTCAGCTTGGCAAAAATGATAGGCAACTACATAAGAAGATAGAGCTTTAATGCGATCGTTGACCACGTTTATCTGGCAGTATATCCCATCGTTTTCAACCTGATGGATGTTTCTTCTCCTTCCAAAGCAACTGTATTCTACCAGCTGTAAAAGAATGGCGGTCTTTCCAGTACCAGGGCTTCCTTGGATTAATACACCCTGAGACTCACTCTGATTTAATGTATTCGAGATATCTCGAAGTAGCCATTGACGACCCACAAATAAAGGTTCCTGTTCCCGAACAGGAACTTCGAAAAATAAGGGCTTAAGCATCAACTGAGGCCCTTGCCTCAAATGAGCAGCTCTAATTTTCGGATCTATTGCCGGTTTCATACCAGTAGTTCTGGCTGATCTTCTCGCCGGTATCAATTTTTTAAAAGGAGATCCATCTTCATTGCTGTGAGATGCAGTCAACGAATGTCTTCTGGCATTTTGGGGACTTAAAGACGCAGTGCTCTTCTCTGAGATTGACATTGACATCAGACTGCCAATGGAATTCGAGCCCGTGATGTAAATTCCAGAATCCTGCAAGACTCGAGACATATCTGCGTCTGAAGATCCTGTCAGAGTCGATACAGGGCTCGTGTTGGTTGAAGCCAAAGAGCTGTAACTCGGCACGGGTTGCTTCATCTTATCGTCAACTTGGGCCGAGTCCCTGGTTTCTGATTTGTCCCAACCTCCACCCATTCGTAGGCGCGAGTCTAAATCTCGTTTTCTACCCTCAGCATGGAACGACTTGGCGCTTTCGTCATCTGTAAGAAATTTAAGAGTCAGCTTTAAATTTAATGACTACGAGACTCCGCATAAGTCACAGCAATTTCAGTCTACTAAATACGGCAAAAAGAAACACCAAAAAGTTGCAAATAAAAAAAACTCTAAAACCATGCCATTAAATTTCATCTTCTTTACTACCAGATCAAAAATCCAACACGAAATCACCATTCCGTTCCATTATTAAAGGGGGATTATAAACCTTGGGAAAGAATTTACCGTGGATCAGTTTTTGTCCCGACTGAAAGAAGATAATTGGCCGAAATACAGCCATTAGTCGGGTAGTTGTCCAAATATTTTCGAAAGTGCACAACCAAAGTGGTTTATTGTGGCCCAGTCACGACGATGATGGCGATCATTGTGTGATTGGACACTTTTGGTATTTGGTGGACAGAAAGAAAATGAAAAACGTTAAATGGGTTTCCCATAATGTTGTTATCAGCAGTGTGATTGCCCCTAAATCAATCGAAAGGGAAATTTGATTCCAAGGGTAGGCCCATATCAGTGAATTATAATTTATGCAATCTCGGTTATGATATTGAGTGGTTGAACTTTAAAGGCTGCAAATTAAGCCAAAACAATTACTTCTTGGCCCACCAAGCTCACGTTAAACAGCTGGACATTAATTTGCGAGACTTTCATTTTGCGATGCAGAGGGCACACTGTGTTTTGATTAAAATATTACGTGTAATTATCTCGCGCGTTAATAATAAACATCGGTTGGCATTTCGCGAACACCGAACTGTGACATCACGACGACAACGCTGTGTCCACTGCTGGTCACATCCCAGTTTTAATATTGCATAGGCGTGCGAGAAAAAGGGAAAAGTTTATGGGAAAAACTTCAATTTTGTTTCTCTTTGCGCAGAAAATAAACAATGATCGAGGGGAGAACGGTTAATTACGGTGATCAGGTGTTAAGAGTGGCATTCTTTCACGGCATATTGACAGGTAGTATTGTGGTGGTAAGTACGGAAAGGCGAAAAGGTCAACTCTCAACGGTAACAAATTTCGATCGAGCAACTCCATTTACGGCAAACAACAAAATCGCACAGCATCTCAAATCAAACGACAACATTTGCACACAAACGGAAGAGAGATGGTCGGCCATGCCTGCTAACTGATTCAACCCCAGATTATCCGTTGACGTCTGAGCCGTCCACAAAGATTTAATCTTGCCGAATACCAACGACGACAAATGGCCAGCATAGGCGGTGGAATTGCTCAGGCTTATTTTATACGAGGACGCAGGCTGGGCTGCAGAGGAGGCTGCTGCTGCTGCCTTTTGATTCTTCCTCGCCGTCTTCCGCTCCTGCCGCATAGCATTCGTGACAATTGCGTCGTTTGCCGATTCCTCTGAGCTCAACGACGACAAACCTTACAATTTCAATTATAATTAATTACACTTACGATTTGAGAAAAAAAACTCAATTTAGAGTAATCTTACAATTATTTTCTTATTAAATTAATTGCAAGATGATTTATCTACCTTTCAATAATCATTTTAAAAAACAATATGTGATGTAGGATAATTTTAACACAAAGAACTTAAATTGAATTGATCTGATTTCACGGAAAGAATTTTCCAACCAATAAAATTTTGGAAAAGTTTTGACTAATAACTCTATTTTTGGAGAGCTACAAACAAACGTTATAAAAATATATAAAATGCCAAATTTGAATATTGTCGACATGTTGATTTATAGCTTTTAAATATCTCAACTCAATTCTGTGTCAATAAAACAAATCCCACAAAATTTGCCATAAATTTCGCTTTAAAGACTTACCTGACAGAGCGGAGCTGTTTTGATGAGCGGGTCGTCGTAAAAAGTCGAACCCTGTATAATTACTGCTGGAACCTGTTCGTCTGTGTCCGAAGGGACTTCGTAAGCTCTTGGGGTTGAAGAGGCGACGTCGGTGTTGCGGAGGAGTGGCACAGACACGAATCACGTCGTCGTTCTGCTTCAGAGCGTCCAGACTTTTATTGCTGTTCACCTCCTGCTGACTGCTCGGTCTTTGGTCCTTCCGGTTGATCTGCAATTAGAGCGGTTTTGTGAGAATTTCCAGTGAATTTCAACACCATCATTTTATTGATCGCAATTTTCCACTAGATGCTTATGATTAGCGATTTTCAACAACTAATAATCTAAAAGCCTCAATTTGTTTTTGCTGCACTTTTTTACGGCTCATCGATAAACATTTTCTTCAGTCGCTTTGATATTTCTTCCTGCCCTCGGCCATTATCTGGTTTCTTTCAAACGATCACACAGCACACCGGTATGCCTATAAACAAGTGTATAGGTATTTTGCCTATAAAATCGCCTTTGCGAAAGAGACCAGCCATTTTACGTTATTAATTTGTTTGTCTATATCAGGCACATCACACACAGGCTCGAGTGGAGGAAATTAAACAAATAATTAAAATGTTAATTAACTCGTTATCGTTACCCATTTTTATATATATTTAGTATCACTTGGCTGAGCTGAACCGGGTGGTTAGTTGGCTGGTTATTAACAAGAGGCCGATTTCTTAATCAACACAATCACCGGTATCTAAACGAGCCATTTCTTTCCGATTCGTAAAACAACTGTTGACAAAAACCTATTTTCGGAGCGCCCATTAATTAGCCGGGTGATTTTCGAATTAAGTGCAGATACCGCTGAGATAACGCGAAATCGATATGGATATATGAATGGCTAAGAGAGTGAATTTTATTGGTTATTGACAGCAATTGAATGGGTTCGAAACGGTACCAGCACCAGTCTACAACAGGACTGTTGCTTGTTCTTCCATTTAAAATGACAATTTGCTATGATATTAGCACAACCACTGCTGCCTATGACCATAAATAAAGCAAGTGGAACATCATCTCCTAGAAGGCCTCTTTTCAGACCGGGAAATAAATACTCTATCCAGCAATTATTTATGGCTACACTTGACGAACTGTGGTTCTATGGTTTCTGGTTAGCCCCAAGATCATCTTGTGCCCCTTTATCACCGGCATAGATCTCGAAAGCACGATTTGTCGTGGTTTTCACAAAACCGTAACTCTTAATTTCAAATCAGGAATTCTATTCGATTCGAATGGGTGTTCACAATAAATTAAACAAACATCGGTCATTCGTCCAACAAAAACATGGCATTCCAATCATACTTAAATCGTTATCAGATTAGAGCTACAAATTTGTAGTTGAATGAACGACAATATTATTTTTATTTTGCTATCAAGGGATTGATCATATTAAGATATGCCAAAATGTGGCCATCTTTTTAAGTTCTACAAAATATACTTCTTCATAAGCAAGTGAGGAAGATTTATATGTACTACATATATAGTATGAAAATTCACAACACTTAATATTTCAAAGAAGGTTTTCGCGAAGAAACCCGTTTCGAGTTACCTTTTGAGTAAGTAAGAGACTCTCAGCACTGATTCTTATTCTTGTCCATACACATCAGCCACAATAACAATTCTTTTTTATTGTGGCGGGATGGCCGATCTCTTGGACCATGAAACTGGCCGGGCTGAAGAACTTGATTTACGAGAATATAATCGTGGATGAGCAAAAAGAAGTGTAACAGTTAATGGTGATGACTCATTTTAGCAACATGGCTTGTATTCGTGAATTAAAGAAAGCATTAACTATATTTAGAGTGCTGGAGTTGAAGAGGAGGCTGCTGCTGCTGGAGAGGAGATACTTGGCGAAAGAAGAATGGAGAGAAGAAAAGGAGGTGGAGTAGTAGTGTTTCCAGCGAAAGAATAGAAGAAACTCAAGAGATATACTCTTAACTGAATTAAAAGAACTGCCTTAAATCGTACATTAAGATAAATACATATCTAATCAAATAATTAAATAATGGGTGTTTCTCTGATTGTAATGAAACGGTCGTGGATCGTTGCTGCTGCTGCTGATGATGATCATGGTCTACATTTCCACGACGAGATCATATTTCGTTTAAGGTGGTATTGTAAAGGTGGGCAAAAATGCTCGTTTACTTATGTTTCGCCTCCGATTGTGGTGCCTTTTACATACTCAAAACTTACGTTATTCATGTCCGAAAGCATGAAATTAATAAAAACATGCCTCCAATTGTTGAAAAGTACACGACAACAGACCACAATATACACAATACAATCCGGTAGTAAAAGACTCGTTAAAAGATTTGTATTAATTGAAATTCCATTTCCAGGCATTTCTTCCATATTAATTTATGACAAGCCGAATTAAGAGGCACATTTTTCGGAGAATCACGCACAACAATGCTGTCCAATGGACGACGACGAACGAAAGAGAGACCGACCAGCGATGAGACATTGTATGCTGATCCGCCGGTAAACGACGACGAGGTGGAGAGAAACCAAAGATGTTGATGTGGGGTCTCTGTGGCCATTAACGATGACGCGAAAACAATTGTGAATGAAGACCAAAACACTTTGCCACATTCTAAAACTAAAAACACAATGGACCACATTGATAGTCCGGCCATAAAAAGCAATCGATCAATTAATTGCCTCAAACTTTAAAAAATCTAAATGAAGATCAATTTTATAAATTGATGCATTTTAGCTTTAGGGGTTATTTGAACTCTAATGGTATTTAAGTTGTGTAATTTAAGTAATACGTATTATTTTGCATTTTTTATTAAAGTACACCAAAAACGTGAAGGCTTTTAATAATTTAAATATTAATTAATTTGTAAATTTTTGCAATTACTTAAAATCAGATAAAACGTCTAAATTGTTAAAATATTACATAGACATAGACATAGACATAGATAAAGT
>JXOV01020252.1:3491-14440 GCA_001014945.1 Clogmia albipunctata | reverse complement strand
CACCCTTGTAGCACAAATAACTATTTTTTTAATTAGTCGTTTTGCAATCCCATATTCGATTTGAGTAAGTTCGTTACACTTTTCAATTAAGAAAATTTATGATATTTTTCTTTACTAGTGAAAATTTAGTGACATTTTCGTTTATTCCCGCCGTGCAATTAGACCGAGATTTTGAAAAGGATTGAAAAATAAATTAATTAATTTTAATATATAATGGTTCATACAAATTATTTTCCAATCAATCGACATCAGATATTTCTAAAGAACTCGAAAACAAAATGGAGTTCTCTCTCTCTCAACTATTCAATTTAATATATTATTAATTTTTAATGGCTTCTTAAGGAAAGATGAAGTAAAACCTCTTTTTTAGAGTTCAATCTGAATTGCAATTAAAACATTATTATTTTATTTGTTATTGCCAATTTAAAAAATATCTTAAAATATATTCTATTTTAGAACTGATAGGTATATTTTGGAGATTTTTGTTTAGATTAGATAACCCTTTAAATAGTAAAGACCTTATTTCAAAATGAATCAAAATGTCTAAATCAGCTTTGTCCCAATTTTGAAATTGATTTGCAATTGACGTAAATATAAATTTGATTGATTTTTTTACGGACGTCACACTTTGATAATAAAGAAAAAGCACACATGCTTTAAAGAATTCTTTAAAGCACTTGTGCTATAATAACGACTTTGACAGAGCAAAATTGAGTGTGATAATATCAATATTAAGCAAGAAAAATGCATTAAAATTATTAAACACGGACCTTATTGAACTAATTGTAAAAATAACTATTTTTGTAAATTATTACAATCCCATAGTTAGTTTTTCATTGATTTAAGTAACTTCGTAACACTTTTAACGATTTATGCCACTTTTTTCCCTAGTGAAAATTTAATGATACTTTCGTTGATTCAGGTTATTAGACTGATATTTTGTCAAGTATTTTAGTAAATTTTTAGGATTGACATAAATGTGTCATTATTAATTTTATGTTGAAGTAAGTTTTAGAATCGAGTCTGAATTGCTATAAACATAATAATTTTATATGTAATTGCCAATCAAGGGATTTTTGTTTAGATTAGTTAATTATTAGTTTAATAATAAAAAAGACCTTTTTTAAACTACCTAATTAACATATAAAGAAATAACCTAACCTAGTCTAACACAAGTAAAACTATGTTCTTAAGTTAAACGATATTTGAAGTGTTTGTTTTCTAATAAAAAGGAAAGAAATAAAAAGTGTGCCAAATACCAGAGAAGGAAAAAGTTTATTTGTCTAAACCCTAAAGTGAAAAACATTAAAAATCTATAATTAAACTTTTTCTTTCAGTTGTATTAATAGTAACAATTTGTAAATAAAATTACTTTTTTAACACCTCATCATACATTACAATGTGCTTGTGCAAATTATCGTAGAACAATTAGCACTAGATTATTTATGCAAAAATGTTGAACAAGTGCACCGAAGACGCTGAAGCACCCGTAAAGAAAGAGTATGATGAATCTGAGGCTGAGAAAGTGATCATCAGATAGGCATTTCTTGGTCGAAATCGAAACCCCCTTTGCAAATACCTGCATCGTGTGGGCAACGAAGCACGGCCGCAAACTATATAAATGGGGGTGGTGATCGTTTGGGCCAGGCAGAAGGAAGGTATATTTCAGTTTCATACGCACGGATTACAAAAATGAATTTAATGGTGAGCGAACTTGTGGATTATTTTGTGGATTCTTATTCGATAAGTGCCCTCTCTTTACGGATTATTTCTAATCATAATATTTGTCGTGCAGATATCAGTGTTAATTGTGGGACTAGTAATATTTCCTCTGCTAAATGCGTCGGGGGACACCGGTGGCTCCACGTCTGGCGCCTCCCTTAAACCCGAAGATCCGAAAAGTGTTAACCCTGAGGAGGATGACCTGGATATCAACGACATAATCAGCATCTTTGGCCAGGGAAATGAGGACTATCCGGAGATCAAGCGATCGTCCAGCGATCTGATCGACATGGACGTGGCGGCGTCCGACAAGGAGACCTACCACTGGAAAACCGTCAAACCGAGCGGCCCGAACAAAAAGGTGGCGGCCTCTAGCGGAAACAAGGGGATCATCACCAGCGGGGGAAAGGTTTACACACTTCACATTGTCACCAATGATGATAGTGAAAACATCTTTAAGAACGCCCACAACAGCAACCATCAGTCGAGTGGCAAGGGTGGCAATCAACACCTGGTGAAGGGTCGAGCCAGGCCGAAGAATGCCCAAATTGCGCACATCGTCCCTAGAAGTAACCAAAAATCTGATCGAGGCAAGACGAAAATTGTGAAACGATTCAAGCCTCAGAAAAACGAAGATCCCATCAAGTACGATTCACAGACCCATTCGGAGGAGGTCCAGGAGATCATTCTACCAGCCGAATCAGAAATTGTAGAGGATCAGAAGTATGAAGGCAACCATTATGATATAATTCATGGAGCAGACTTGAAGGACAATGACATTAGATTAGGAGAACCCATTCAAATGCAAGATCAGGGCTATCAAATGGAAGTTGTACCAGAGAAGGTTAAAATTAAACACCATCATCACCACCACCATCATAATCACGTGAAAACTGTAGTAAAGAAGGTCCCCCAGCCTTATCCAGTTGAAAAAGTGGTCCATGTTCCTG
This sequence comes from Clogmia albipunctata, assembly GCA_001014945.1. NCBI lineage: Eukaryota > Metazoa > Arthropoda > Insecta > Diptera > Psychodidae > Clogmia > Clogmia albipunctata. The sequence continues at coordinate 11,768 of JXOV01020252.1, read as the reverse complement.
TGGAAAAGATCGTTCACGTTCCAAAACCATATCCAGTAGACAAGTTTGTCGAGAAAGTAGTTCACGTTCCGGTGGAGCGAGTTATTCAAGTGCCGAAGCCAGTTCCAGTGGATAGGATCGTAGAAAAGATAGTTCATGTCCCTAGGCCTTATCCAGTAGAAAGAATTGTGGATCGTCCAATTCCCGTCGAAAAGGAAGTTAAGGTTCCAGTTCGAGTGAATGTCCCATATCCAGTGGAAAGGATAGTTCACGTCCCTAAGCCCTACCCAGTTGAAAAGATCGTAGAAAAGGTTGTTCATGTACCAAAACCCTATCCAGTAATCAAACACGTCCATGTACCGGTTCCTGTGGAAGTTAAAGTACCAATCCCTGTTAATAAGCCCTACCCTGTGAAAGTGGAAGTGGAAAAGCAAGTCCCAGTGCCAGTAAAAGTACCATATGAAGTTGAAAAGAAGGTACCTTACCCGGTTAAAGTGGAAGTTGAAAAGAAAGTGCCTTACCCAGTTAAGGTCTACATTCCTAAGCCCTATCCAGTTGAAAAGAAAGTCCCTGTGATTGTGAATGATAATTCTAATTATAAAAACCAAAACAAGTATAAGCAAAATGTGAAAAACCACGCTCCAGGATTTCAGTCCCATTTTGTAGTCAATCATAATCAGCAACAAGATTCAACAGGTTATGGGGCCGAGCAAAACTATGCGTATAATGATTATTATCAACAGCAATCCCAAAATCAACAAATGCAAATGTTCCCATATCAGTACGAGCCCACTGGGCAGGCCCAGCAGTCTACAGAGGTTCAATACGGGGTGGAAATGACTGCCAATCAGCAGCCAACTGGGCAGGGTAGCGATCAACAGCCCTACGTTTACGATCACGAGGGTCAGGCGAGAATCAGGCCCGTTTCTGCTTCATCAACAGACAGTCAAGACGCGGCTTCGGAGATCCATTCACAGGGAGTGACTGGCCCTTCGTTCCAGATCAACGTGCCAGAACAAATCAAAGACCCAATGCAGTTTGGTGAAAGCAAAACCGTCTCCCACCTCCTCCAAATCACACCCATGAACGACAAGCCCGTCCCGATTTCTCGACCCGTTGACCAATTCGTCGTCTTCCATACCGGCGCTGGTTTCACCGTGCACAAATAAAACCAACACCAATCTTCCGTTCCATAGTGGAATGCTGCAATTTCTCCAATGATGAGACTGGCAATCAAAACCGAATCTGACGATCGATCCAATTTGAACTGCTGCTGCACACGATCAATGGAAATATCTTTGCGGAGATCGCGATCCTCAGCTATTAAAATATGTATTTATATGAATTCCAGTGTTGTAAATATAGTTTCTGATGTGTGGACGTATGTAAAGGAAAAATATTTAGAAAAAAATAAAAACAAAACACAATTAAATTGTTAAGTGAGAAAAAACAAGAAAGAGAAATTTGCATTTTTATCAATCATTGATCCTATTAATTGTTATACCTATTACAATGAAAGCGTAGCCAATCAACGTTACACGAACGATAGTACTTTCGATGATTTTTAATTTGATCAACATGCACCTTAACTATTTAAAGTATTTGGCAAACTTTAAACGAAAATGAGAAAAGTAATAAATCATTTTTAGATAAATTGGAGAGAAATGGCAAACGTTTAGGAATTTTTGTTAATATCTTTTTTTTCATTAAACGGTACAAGTATGAGTTTATAAATTAAATATTGATTATGCTAACTGAGGATCAAGTTACTAACATTTTTATTAATTAGAAATAATTCTTTGTGGAAAACCTGGAATAACAGAAATTTCCATAATGTTTTTTTTATATTATTGTTCCATAAATTCTCATAATTTTCGAGATTAAACTAGAAAAATACTATCGACAGTCCAAAATTACAATGACGCGTCTGCAGCAGTCCATTGGTACCCATCAGAGATCAGGATCGGTAAAAACCAATAGATTGTACTCGGTAAATGTGCTCCAGAGAGAGGTAAATACCATTAGTACGCGCCGCTTATTAGGGTCGCGGTTAATAGGGACAATCGCTTTATCGGACCAAAATGCCTAGGAACGGATCGGCCGCATATAAATACATTAAAAAACCATTGTTAAATGGGACCAAACCCATAGCTTTATAGGGCCGTTCTGTGGCCTACTACAAAGAGTTGCAAGAACAAAAAATTACAACTCAGTTTTTTATTTACTTTTATTCACACCAATCTGGATCATGTGCCCTATGTTTATTTAATCGACTGAAGGAGTAAAGACAAAACGAAAAATCGATAAAATCTCCTCGTATGTTTGTGTTTGGGGATTTGATAATAGTTTACACGTCTCTCTGTTGTAAATTTTTTGGTCATCAATATATTCATCACTACATACAAAATCATATTTAATTGTTAAATAGATTGCTAAATTCATTCCGAATTATCGCCCAAATTTGTTTGGTTGACAAGACACAATACATGTCAATGACGATTGAATTATTCCGGTCCCAGAGTGGCCCTTATAAGCGGTGTCCACTGTATAATATATCGACCAGAAATGGAATTTTTTCTATTCCGTATGGAGTGTAAGGTATGATCGACGTCAATTAATAGTGAACACCAAAAGGATAATCATAGCTTTACTATACCGAAATTTTAGACTGCTTTGATTTATAATAGTATTATAAATGGACCGCAATTAGGGGAAATATTTTGTCATTTACATTTCTTGCACTTCTTCCGTTATTTATCGAATTCGGTTACGCACTGATTATAAAACACTAAAGAATATCCTCGCTAAGAAGGTCTATTTTGCAGAAGTCGCTTTAAAAAAACAAAAGTACAAATCCAATTTTGTTAAAAATTTGGACGGTACTCGTATTTATCGAGTTAGATCTTCTAAACAAAAATCTCTTGCGATATTGACGACACCACGCATGGAAGAGAGAGATTCATCAGATCCACTTCCGTGTCTGATATTTTGACCTAGAGGAATCTACCTCCTGCGGTTACATCATTGCTCCGATGTATATAGGACATGTTTCTGGTTGGGTCTATATACATAACTGAATTTGACAAATTATTGCATTTAAGACGGTGTTCTAAAACGTCGATAAATTCTGCAATTTCACAATTAGAAATGAACAAAGAATTGACTGGTACCGAAATAATTTGAAATATGTTTCGAATATGTAACGGATAAATTTTCGAAATTAAATAATAATAATAATAACAAAGTTCCAACTTGTAAATAAATAATAATTTTTAAAAATTAGCCATGTTTACCTTATGGACATTGATTGAAGCTTCGTTACTGTGCTTAAATGCAGTCTGCATTCTTCACGAAGAGAGATTTCTAGCCAAATGTAAGTGGAAATACTGTGGATAATCAAGAATTAATTAATTTCCTTTGCAGTCGGATGGGGTTCTGCTCCTTCTAGCGGTGTCCATGGATTTGGAGAGTCTCCGAGCGTTAAAACACAGATCTTTAATCTTATTAGATCCATAAGGATGGTCGTTAAATGTGAGTTAATAAAATTACCAGTTAGAATTGAATAAAATTTTTGAATTCTCTTTTCCAGATCCATTAATATTCCTCAACATAATTTTGATACTTTTTAAAATGATAATGGGATGATTTGTTGAATAAAACTGCTATTTTTTTCTATTTTAAATACTGTTTATTGATTTGGTTGTGTTAGATATTGTAGTTTCTTCTCCAGAGCTAAACTGTAGGCGTCCAATTTATTTGCACTCGCTTCCAGTTTCTGGACTGTTTCGTCAATTTCATCGATTTGCTGTAAGATCGGTTTTAATTGTTCCAGTTTGCTGTTCATTTCCACACAAGAGGACTGCAAGGAACTCATTATGTGCTGAATGTCCAGGTACTTTCCCTTGGTCACTTCGTTCATCCTTTGCAACAAAACGTAGTCCGACAAACTCGACTGGAATTCCCCTTTTATGAAGTCCGACGTCTTTTCAAACATATTTGTGGCTAATGCTGATAGGTTGTCGTCATGAGGATCCAATGGTGGTTCGAAGGAGGATGTGCTGGTAGATAGAGTAGGTCCATGTTTCGGAGAATCTTCCATTTTTAAAATCACAAACTTTGGTCCTAAATAGTTTGGTATAAGTATGACGGGTATAAGTACTCCACTTTAAGAACATGATTTTTGTTTACATTTTAAACAGATTGAGTCGCGGATAAAGTGTGTCTCGGATAATGAAAATTTGGCGGTTTTGTTGATTTGAAAATTTATTAACCCTAGCCAACCCACCAGAAAGGTTCATTTTTAACTTTCGAAAAATATTTTGTTATTAAAATTTTTAAACTGCTTTTTAAAGAAATCAAATTTTGTTTTGCAGGTGATACAGCTATTATTTATTCATCACCAAAGCAATATATCTTTTCCTGGTTAATTTCTCATAATTTGTACCTTATTAAAAAGTAGAGCTATGTCTTTTGTTCTCACTCACTATTGAAAACTTTTAATTGACATTCAGGAAACATATTGAGTTAATTTCAATTTAATTTCATCGGTTGGATTTAAAATAAATAAAATGTTTTATTTAATAAGAGAACATTTTCATATATTTTAAAATTATTATACCATAATTTATATGAATCAAGGATTCAGTATTGCATTACTGTATGGGGTAGCACAAATAAAACTAACTTATATCAAATAATGGTTAAACAGAAGCGAATAATTCGAACTAAATTCAACTTTTTAAGTACTACCAGGGCGTTATTTAAAAAGTTTAAAGTTTTATCTTTTTTGTATAGTTATTTTTTTTTGTACAGAACCGTAATACAAATGGTCAAACAGCACAAACTTATAATTCAAGAACAAATAGAGGCAAATATTTTAGAATTCCTTATTTCAGAACGGAACGCCGTTTCTTCATTTCAAATATACGAGTACTACCGTATTTTCATAAAATCATTTTATAACTATACTTTTCGAAAATGGCGAATGGATGATCCTACACAACGAGGAGGTCTATCAGCTGTTAAATAAAATTCTATTTTATTTAATGTTTTGTTTACAACATTGAGAAACCTTTATTTCAGTAATTTCCTCTTCGTCAATAGCTTGTTCATTCATTTTTAAAATATATGTGAAATAGCACTAAGAAAATTACAATAGTAAATAACAAAAATAGAATTTTACCAAAAAAAGGTTTATTTATTAATAATAAAAAAATAATAATTTATCTCAATATTATCTTAATCATTATAATATATTGCAACACAGTCAATAAAAATTCAAGATACCAGCTATTTTTAAACACATTAACGCATAAATTATGAAAATTCTTTGAATTGCTTTCCCACACAATAAATCTCCATACTTGCCTTTATTAGCCAGTTGGTTATTATAGTAAATTTTTAATAAGAAATTGCATTCTATATATTTTTTTTCTGAAGATCTGAAACAGAGATCAAATATTAATAATAATAATTACTAGCGCGCCCACAATTATTTTAGGAAATAGTTCTTTTAAAATTGTATCCTACAATACTGTATTATCAACTTTATGCAACAAAAATTCGTACGATTTAATGATAGTTTTCGAATACGCAAAATAAGAATTGTTTTATAGTTTTGGATGATTTTCTTTTTTTAACATCGACTTTTAAATAGCTGTCGCAAATTTATTTTTCCAAATTATTGAATTTAATATACACTTCTGTACATATACTTTTAAAAACTAATACAAAAATATAAGTTAAACTTAATCTATAATTATAATAAAAGGTTTCAGCATCACAAAATTTAAAAGATCAAAAGAATCAATTTCAAACGTAAAAAACGTTGTCTGAAAAACAGCGATGAAAAAAAGTCAAAAAAAGTAATGCTAAAATATCTAGATAAACCGAAAAAACATACTGAAAGATAATAATAATAGCAATGACATTACGAGGATGCTACGGAGGTGTCTAAAAATAGCTGGAAATGGAAAGTAACTCCTTAAACAATTGCGCGAACTTCAAAAGTGATAATCGAGTCGTTGGCACGCAAATATTCTTATAGTGATACCCACCGGGGATTAATTAATTACGTTAATGAAATACGCCAACTGTCCGGCCCTAATTTATGCCGCAAGTGTACTTTAATTGGCCCCAGTGTGGGAAGGAAGGGATGCCAGAGGACAGAGAACAGACAGTGTGAAGACAGTCATCGACCCACATCCCGAAATATTGCCCGACGACAACAGAACTGAACTTCCCTACGAAGAGCGTGTGTGCGAATGCGCAGAAAGTTTGGACATTTTTGTTCAGACGGAGCGACACTGACGACGAGCCCTTTTTCTCCTCACTAGACTCGTCCGGTCATTTGTGGAGTTTTGTTGTGGAAATGGATGTGCTTTAGACAATGTGAGCCCTTTTGCTTTACAAAAACCATTAGAAACTTCGTGTGGCTGTGCAGAATATATTTTTTTTGGAGTACGACGATAAGAGTTTAACGAATTGCAATCGAAAAAGTGTGTGCTGAAATAGAACGAAACGTGTGTGTGTGTTTGTGCAAAATCATGTCCATAAATATGAGCAATGAGCATATCCTTAGTGCATTGTCTGTGGATTACCAGGACGCCGTCCTCAACCACACAACAACGACCATTATGCCGATTCCGGCCAGTTTTGAGGAGTTTATGTTCAAGCACTCCTCGCTATTAGCGTCCTCAAAGCCCCACACCGACATCTCCCCAACAACACTATCTCCACATTGGAGCCGCCTCTCCAGGTGAGCATAACTCTCCCTTATTTATGTTCCCAATAATCGTCCCTAAGGGATTGTTAAATCCGGTTCAATGAAAAGATTAAAGAGAAATTCGACTTTAAAAGAAAATCAAAAAATACCTATAAATATATTTTTTCAAAGAAATGTTTACTTTTCGTCATACAAGGATATAAGGGGACTTTATTTTGGATGTCTAAAAATAGAATTTTCCCAATTTTGATATAAAAAGTACTTGTTTTCATTAATTTATGCTTCAATAAAAAGTGAAACTTTTCTAAATGAAACATAATAATCATCACGGCTTGAAAAACTGAATGAATTCAGGCATGAAAAAAGTACTATAGAAATGAAAAGATACAACTCCATTCACAAATACAACTTATCATTCGACTTCTTCTTCTTATTCTAGTCTGAAGTATGAAACATCAAAATGTTTCATTAAATTTTAGTCACGATATAAATTGATAATAAATAAATTGGCAGTGACGTCATATTTTTTAATAAACTTGAAATTATTTCAAATTTAAATTCTATATATCATTTATTATGACCAGTATTAAAAAATTATATTTGCAAGAAACCAATTTCACAACACAAAATATTTTCATTTAGGGCAGTTTCTGTGAATTATTGACAGAAGTCATTCAAAGTTATGTTTCAATGTTTCTCAAATAAATATTTAATTATTTTTTGTGCTATTTTACAAATGAAAATTGGGAAAAATAGCATTCGTTACTCGACGTTTAATTCAGTTTTCTCGAAGGAAGCTATTCGCGTCGTCGACTTCGTCTCCTAGCGGAAACAGCCTTCCTTCTTGAAAACCGAAGCTTAAACCGCCTTGAAACGAAAATAACTATAATTATTACATTATGATATAAGGCATAACATGCCAACCATTTCAATAAACGGTCAATATAAAAGTTATGTCGTAAATCAAGTAATTTTGTGTCGAAAACACGATAACATATCTGTTTTGTTATATCGTTCTATATCAAATCTAAAATATAAATATAGTTAGATATGTTATTTATTAACGAGAACCTATTTTGAAGGTAATTCTTAGTAAAAATTTTTTTTTGAAATAGAATTTAACTTACATTTGTCCGGTTTTTGGAACGAAATTGATATTTAAAGCTAATGGATTGTGTGCCGATTATTCACTATTTTATTTGCACGAATGACTCATTGCGAACTCGCCCTTATTATTTTACTTAGAGATCCGGTTCCTTGATTAACTGTTTTCCATTTGCAAAACTAGTGGAGTTGGAGTTAAATAAGGTTATTTTAATAGAAAAATTATGATTTAATAATTTGTTTAAAGGTAATTAAATTAAATCTTTTAAACTGGGTTCTGTAAGTTAAAAGCTGTAAAAAATGGCTTATTTGTGGAATTTATTTTTATGTATTTACCACCACATTTTGAAAAGAATGAGGTTATCTATGAAGCGCAAATTATATTTTGCACTCCCGTTTCGAAACATACGCTTTTCGATATCCTTTTGAGTTTCGTAATGTTTCACTTTATCGCATTCAGTGAAAATTTT
>JXOV01020240.1:0-10959 GCA_001014945.1 Clogmia albipunctata | reverse complement strand
TTTTAAAATTTTTTTTTTAATTATTTTTATTCAATAATTATTTTTGTGTTAAATATCAGATTTTACACCGGAGTAGGACATTAATTTTGTTGTTACCTCCTTTAAAATTCACACAAAACTAATTTAAAACAATATTTTTATTAATATACTATCGTGAACACAAGGTGAAGTAGAGTTATTGATGTAACCGTGAACAAATATTAATAAAATACTCCCTGTGCGCAATTTCTTTTCTTTATTATTCGCTATTTTATTTCTGGAGAGAGACATGATTACAATTCAATACCCTAAAAATAGCTCGACTATTTACAATTTTGTTATCTTCCCACGATTATTCAACGAATTTAATCTAAAGCAATTATCAATTAACAAATTTAAAGTCCAAATTTATAAAAATTCCAATTATTATTTTTCTGCAACTTTCTGAATTTAGCGGTTTTTTGGTTGGTTAAATTTCTAACATTGGAAAAATGACTCATAACGAAACTCAAATCAATGTCAAAAAGTGTTTTTTTTCGATTCGGGAGTGCAAAAAAATAGTATTTCTCATATTAATATGTAAATTAAGCAACAACACTATTGAAGTATCCCCTTGAACAAAGGCATGCACTGACTTCAAAGAACAGTGATTCCGATGCAAACATTCTGGGGAGCATTGTTTGTTGACCAACAGCTTTATAATTGTTTTGGCCAGCTTCCAGAGATTTTGCATATTTCAGTTCATTCTTCCCCCTATTCTTCAACTATAGGGGAATAGCTAAAGCACTTCTGGCAAACAGTGTTGCTGGAAACATGAGCCAAGTTTACTGAACACCGAATATTTGCCAAAACTTTCCCACACGGACACACAGAGAGTGAGCCGAATTGGAGTGTAATTGTCCGAGAGAGATCAAATATAAATTTTTTATTAGTGGTTGTATAGTCAAAGTTGTCCGAGTTGCAGAAAATTCGCCAACACAAATTGTTAATCCTCATGATTGCCGGACTACAACGAAATTTACAACAGATTCGCAATTTGCTGAAATCTGCAAAGTCAACGGCAATTTTAAACTTTTCTAGTTCGCAGCAAATCAGCACACAGAGAAGCCAGCACAAACATCTAATTGATAGGGTTGCTAACATTTTTAGAACTAATTCAAATACTTTATGCATCTTTCGTCTCGTAAAATACATCCCTTTATGCAAAATTCTAGTCAAAGTTGTTATATTTTTATGGTCTGATGGGAACTATTCTGTTTTCTTATAAAATGTCTTTGTTACTGGCTACAATTGTTTAATATTACCTTTGATAAATGAAACACTTCTTTGCAAAAACTAAATGAAGTTACTTAAATTTACCTAACAAGGGTAATAAACACTGTGAAAAAAGGTTTGTATATGATTATTATTGTTTATGGTATTTTATTATAAAATAATTACAATCTTAAAAATTCATGTAACAAGAGAAATTTATTTGTGATCCAAGGGTTTAAGGTCAACTGGTTTTTAAAAAGTGAAACGAGTGTGAAACATTCGAGCCGGCGGCGAGTGCTTCATCGTTTCCGAGCTAAACAACAGGACTTTAACCGAACAGGACATAAAGTTTTTTGCACTCCACTCATGAGCACTGGAATTTTTACAATTTTACATTAAATTTCATCATTTACAAGGAATGTTTAAAAAAAACTTTTGAAACCAGATTCTACTGTTAAAATCTGTTTTGTAATTTATTATCAATTTGTTGTTTTAATTGATTTATAGTATTTTTGTTGTACAGATATTTGTGAATATTTACCACGTTTTTTCTTGTAATATTGTGAACTGCCGANGAAAAACTGTTGAATTATGTTAATCCACTAAATGAATGTATTTATTATATTCAAAATGTAATTTATCTATTCTAATGTAATGTAAATCTTTCAGTTTTTGTAGTCTGAGGCAGCGAAAGGATAATAAAAATTGAAGACAATATAAGTCGATCTTTTATTGGAAAAACTTTATCCTAACCATTCTCACAAGACGACATTTTTCAACATGGAATATTAAAATATTGAAATGTTTCACAAATGTTCCAAATAAAAATCTTAAATTTTAAAGTTACTGTTAACGGTTGGAATTCCTCTTAACCATTTGGTAATAAGGCAAATGCCTATTTTTATTNTGACATGGAACATTTGTTTGCTTTAATTTCTGTAAAATAAATTTCCATTCAAAGCAAGCTATTACTATAATTTACTTACATTACAGTTAAGTAGATTTATTTCTGATATCTACGTAATGTGCCAAAAATCGAACAAGAATTCTCAAATTATATGCAGATGGCTGTTGAAACGGTAAATATTAAAATTTTAAAACAGGAATCGTTAATCAATTTGTAACATAAGCAGGGCCCTATGGCATAGCCGAGACCAATATTTTGTGTAGTTTAGGACAACAATGGCGACTAAATTGTGACTTCGAGACGAATTTGTTGAATAATTTATGACAATTTTCAATATTTTCACTAGTGAAACAGATTATTTCGAAGACTTTTTTTGCCCTAGTGAAAAAAAAAATCAAAATTTTCACTCAGTGCGAAAAAATGAAACATTACGACAATCAAATAGATAACGAAAAGCTTATGTTTTGATACGAAAGTGAAAAAAAATTGTTTTCAATTTTCTATGAAAATATATTTCTACAAAATCCAGAAATTTGATCGCTTTTTAGTTGTTTGTATTTTAAGTTTTCTGTAATAAATATCTTAATTTACTTTTACTCAAATTTAATATTGTGCAATTTTGAGATGTTTTTCATTAATTAAATAAAGTTCATTATCTTGAAATAAAGTTCGTTTGGCAACTCTACAAATTGTTAAACTTATTTTCACAAAGAGTTTTCTCCCGAACTGCTTTGAAGCTATTCAGGTAAGGGTATTATTTAAAATTAATTATCTTAATTACTAAAACTATCGACAGCCGAATTAATTAATCAAGAAAGAGACAATGAGAAAAGAGAATGGAGCGAACGGCGAAATGAGGAGGAGGAGATAGTTTCCCGATTCGACAGGCCAATATAAATTGCCTTGATTCCGCACACCTTTGTCAGCATCAAATTGAAAAGCTCATCTCCTGGCCCTTGTTTCTTCCTCTTCTTCCTGTTCCGATGAGATCAATACCCTAAATTCAATTTAACTGAAGCCAGATTTAGAAGCCATCAAAATTTGTGTGTATTCAGATTATAGCCAAATCAAAATAAACATTGCACCACCCCTCCTCCCTCCAATTTGTTGGCATTTTAGCAATTTCTCCATAATCCAGAGTTCGATAGAGCAGGTTTCGTAATTTTTCGAACAATTTGTAAATTATTAATATAAATTAATTTTTACCTCATTTTTGCTTCAAAAAATGACGGTACTTTCTTTAAAATTTATTTTTTTTAATTTTTTTAATGCTAAAATCAGTTATTTTATTACAAAAAATTCTATAAACAATTAATTAATAAATTCTAGATTCGTGAGCTTAGCGAATGTAAGAAATTTAAATAATGCTTATCGACCATGTTTTCTGTAAGACTTTATGCATTTCTGTAAAACTAAATCCAAAAATAAAAAAATTTCAATGAATTTCCATACAATATTACGTTTTTGGCATCTCATAATGAAAGGTTAACTAAGTTATAAATTAGTACTAATATTTACTGATGCCTTATCTTATCAACCTCGTGATATATATATAACTAAAAAAATCAGTTTTAAACTCGGTAGCAATTAAGAACTCAGCTAACAGATTGTATTTCACATTCATTTCTTTCTGAAAAAAATGTCTAATTTTAAATTTTTACATAGGAAAAATAACTATTTTCTTTATACACACACATTTAATTTTCTGCAATTACTTTTATTTAAAAATCACTTTTAAAATTAAAGGTATATAATTTGTCAGGTTTGAGTGCAAAATTATAATAAAACATTCCGTTATTTCAATAAGCATTTGAACACGAAATAGACTATTAAATATTTTTTATTAAAAAACAATTTGAAAGAAAAGCACTTGGTTTTTGGTATAGTGGGCAGCCATACTCGTATATCGCCCTAGCTCTCCCTTCCTATCACAATTGCTAATGTTAACAATTGTTATATATTTATAAAAAAAAGTTAAAAATTATCTTTTGTTTAATGATATCATAGGTAAAAAAAAGTTTATTAGGCCTACCATTCGGCACTGCACACTAGGGCAGTATAGGTCCAACAACTTTTAAGGAGCGATTATATATATAAGTAATTTGCACAGTTAGTATAAAATAAATCATCGGATATGATCCGTGGTATAAAAAAGGGATTAGGGTTAGTTGGGGATAAACAGTGAGGTTTGATTTATAATTTATGTAAGTTTTTAGTTCTTTTTTTCAGTAAAAATTAAAAATTAAAACTTATCTTGCAGTATTTAATAAAAGTAAAATTAATGAAAAAATAATAAAAAAAACTATTCCTACGACATTCACGACGGAACTAGAGGTGGTCTCAAACTCAACCATCGGGTGTTAGACTTTACGTGACTGTTTGTTTTTCAGTGTATTAGTAGTCAGTTAATAGCACCTAAGACCAGTTGTAAACGGATCTAGTCAATCCGCCCATTTCATTTATTTGTTTGCGCCATCACAAATTTATAATTCCCTATGGATATTATTTCGCAATTTTATTGATATACACAAATGGAAACTTTTTCGCGCTAGAAAAATATCCGCCCGGGATTTTATCCCACGATCTCGGAGAGGATGTCCAGGGTGGTAAACGCTAGGACATAGAGGCAGATTAAAGAAATTAATAAATACTTAATTATAACTAATAAGTTATAGCTAAGCTTTAACAATTATGACAAGTAGGCTATGTATTCACTCCTGAGCTAAAGATCCGTCGGCACACAAACTTTTTAAATAAGGCGGGCTCTGAATAAATGTAACAAGGTCCTAGGTTAAGCAATCAGATATTCTCCAGTATTCGTAAAGATTTTTTTTTCTTCGTAACTATATTTCAAGCAGGCGATGTCAAGATTTTTGTTTTCAGTACCACAAAGGCAGACCAAAATTTCGAATAAAATAACTAAATAAAATTGAGTTTTTATTATTTTATACGATGCAAAAATTTTTTATCTAACTGTAGATTAAAATATTTCTAATATTTATTTTAAAAAAAGTACGAGCACAACGAATAATTAAAAATTCCGTTTAAAAAATCAAACTGTCACTCAAACCACACGCCTACTCCAATATAAATATAAAATCAAAATAACTATTTTTCCTTATTTAAAACCAAATAAACTAACAATATGTACTATTATATATTGATCCATTAGAAATTAGATAATACTAAAATTACTTAAATCAAATCGTGTGGTGAGAAAAATGTTTTTTGTCCAAATTTGTCAATAAAGCTTTAAAATCAACTACGAATTTTTACTCAGTCTGATTCCTATACAACTTTTTCCATCCGCCTCCCAGGAACCATTTAATCATATAATGGATAAAGTCTGCATTGAATGGTTGTTCAGTACTGATGCAAAGAGCTTTTTAAGGAAGGTCGGTTATTGTTTACTGTCTAAGAGTCTTTCCAACGGTCATCGTTTGTTTGAGGAAGGGATTTAAGGAAGAGCAAGTTCACAATGCTCCCAGTTACCATCACAATGGCCAAAGGGCAGCTTTCGAACATATTTCTGAATACAAAACCTAATAGACTAGACTCCACTTTGCTTTTCAAAAGCATTTAATCCTTTATTTATTGCTTGTCTTAAGCTTTAGAGCGTTTTATTTTCCATGACTTTTTATTCTTATGGTATTAAAATGCTTCAAAGCATGAAGGTACCGGTACTATTGTTAGAAAATATTTTAATTAAATATCAGAGCCAATAACACTAATATCTTTACAATAAGTTGTCCAGTATTTAAAAAATAACCTCTCATTGTCTTCATATATAAAAATCAATTCGTCCACATCCACAAATTTCTATCTAGAACTCGAGAACGGTTTGAGCGATTTTTTAAAAATTTTGTTAATTATTTTTTAAAAGTATCGCAATGTTTTATGAGGGATTCAATCACCTAAAATTTATAATGTGAAAAAGACATCTAAATATGTGATATCGTTCTAAATAAACTGTGTTTGTAAATTTTGGCAAATTTTACTAATATTATTCATCTTTTTAATTTGTTATTTCTCAGGCGATACGATGTAAGCCATGTCAGCTAATATACAATATTTTTTGTGAAATGATTATTAACTTGATTATTTAAAAAAATAACTCAATTTAAACGGTTATTATATATTATGAATGTGATTCTCAATAAAATTGAAAAAGAACTTATACATTAATATTTCCCCATTTCACGATTCCTCAATTCAAAGGTTATAAATAGAACAAGATTGTTTTATATTAAGGCTATTTTATGATTGAAATATATTTTTGGAAAAGGAAATTGCATTTATTTTGTAAATTTCCTTAAGGGCAATATTCCAGCACAGCGTAAAAATGAAATGATATTAATTGAAGGAGAAAAGGTCAAGTGGTATTAGGAAAATTCGTTAAAGAAGGATCGTTTATTTTTCTGATAAAAATTCCATTATCTCAGGAGAGATAGATTATTTTGGTTAAATCGATAAATAATCTATATTTTATTGATAATATACAAAATGGAATTAATAAATAATAGAAAGAAATAATTAATAATATTTTAAAAATTTAATATGTTCTTTTGAGGAGCCTTTTTAAAGTCATTAAAGTTTTTAAAGCAAACTCTATTCTTTAGATTATCATAACCTTTTTTGTGTTTATTAAGGTTTTTAAAAAAATAAAAGAAAATCTATATTTACGCTTTTGACCTTTTTGTAAAATTAAATTATTTTTTATACTAATTTAAATAGTCCTACTAAAAGAATGAAACTATATTTGGAATTGTATCTTCATTAATTTTGATCAAATCAAAAGACCTTCAAACTTTCCAATAGAATTAATGTTTTTTTTGTAAATGTATTCAAGGATCTAATTATTTAACCCTGTAATACCACTATTGAATTGACAAAATTACCATAAGTAAAGATAATTTTCAAAATTAAGAATCCGAAGAAAAAAATTTAAAAATTCAATAATTGAATATTTTACAGCGCTTCTCAAAGGTAGCGGGCCTTTAGGCATTCACAGGTCTTATGGGCTTCTAATTTTCTCAACCAGACGCCTTCACAAAAAAATTTACAATCAACGTAATAGAATTAGTTTTATTACAAATTGTTTTATTTGAAAATACATATATATAAAAGTATACATATAATATATTTTTTAACATGTGGTAAACTAGATATAAATTAATAAAAAAAAATCCATAATTTTGATATACATTATTAACGTAATTTGTTTAATGTGAACCTAATTAAAAGGCGTTATGTATAATTTTTTGGTGAAGGCGTCTGGTTGAGAAAATTAGAAGCCCATAGGACCTTTGAATGCCGAAGAGCCCGATTGGGAATTTAAGGGTTAATTGAAAACTTACAAGGAAATAATAATGACCAAATTTTGACTTTAAGACAAATTTGTTGAAGAGTTTATAACATGNGGTGAAGGCGTCTGGTTGAGAAAATTAGAAGCCCATAGGACCTTTGAATGCCGAAGAGCCCGATTGGGAATTTAAGGGTTAATTGAAAACTTACAAGGAAATAATAATGACCAAATTTTGACTTTAAGACAAATTTGTTGAAGAGTTTATAACATGTTTTTTCAATAGTGAAATAAAAATTCAAAATTTTGTGCCATAAAGTGCAACATTATGAAATTCAAATGGATATCGAAAAGCGTATGTTTCGATACGGGAGTGCAAAATTAATAAATTTTAGTTCTTGAATATGTTTTAGAAGGATACTTTTCTTTGCAAACAACGTAGATTAATATTATTAAACTAATTGAATCTTTTAGTTAACCTCGTTTTCATTTGCTAAAAACTAAGCTGAAAATAAGTTCGAATGTTTCAACCATGAAAATATTGAAACATATTCTTGGAATTTAGGAGCTGGTTGGCATAAACTTTTCTTTTCATAATTACAGTATAACATTTTAATCTCGTATTACTAAATACTAAAATTAATCAACTATTTTAATTATAACTTTGCCAATAATTAAACCAAATTTTATGTAGATGAATTAACTTTGTAACTAAAAACAAAAAATAATTCTATTTAAATTTAAAATAAAGTTAAATAATTTTCCTAATACTTTAGTTTTAATTTATTCGGCATAGCAAGAATTATCAGCACTTTAATAATTACTTAATATTATTTCTATCAAATAATTTCACGTCATTTTCATCCTAATTCTTTATATTTATTTATAAATTACCGAAAATAAATGTCATTTCTATGCCTTAAATAGATTTCTATTATTTCTTTTTCACATAGAGGAAGTTTAAATATAAAATACCAGTACGCTATAATATAAATAAATTTAACAATCCAAGTACACATTGAAAAAAATTTAAATTTAAAATAATATTCTTTTTGCATTTTTGTTGCTTAAAATTGATATTATGACATTCAAATTTTGCTCTGTCAAAGTCGTTATTATAGCACAAGTGCTTTAAAGAATTCTTTAAAGCATTAGTGTTTTTTTAAATATTAATGTGAAACCACCGTAAACAAAATTCATCAATTTATATGAAAAATGTCTATGATACCAGAGACTTTACTGTTAAATATTGACTNATTGATATTATGACACTCAAATTTTGCTCTGTCAAAGTCGTTATTATAGCACAAGTGCTTTAAAGAATTCTTTAAAGCATTAGTGTTTTTTTAAATATTAATGTGAAACCACCGTAAACAAAATTCATCAATTTATATGAAAAATGTCTATGATACCAGAGACTTTACTGTTAAATATTGACTAACTTAAACGAACATAAACGAATATTGACGAACATTATTGCGACACTCTCAGTTTACAGTTATGAATTCCTATATTTAAAACTTTTGTTTCGAATCAACATTTTGTTATGAAATAAAAACATAAACATCATTGAAACTTTTATCCAAATATTACAATTTGTGCCGGAGAAATCCAAAGCGACCAAAAACTGTTCTGTCAATTAATTGATCGGTGCAATGAAATTATAGTTGAACAAAATCGTTATACTGGTTTATTTGCTTTGTTTGAATTTATTTTTAATTTAGGAATGTTCTATCCTTTTCCCGTATTACGCATTGAGCAACAAAGGCAGGTATAGTGTTTGGAACAGAGCACCATATATTTCTATAAAAATTTTAAGAATTTTTTAGGTTTTCTGTTAATTCATTTAAAAATGCATAAAATTTTGTATAAAACACAATAGGTCTTGAGGGGTCTTTGATTAAATTTTAGTTAATATCTCGGACTGTATTAATCTGATCCCCATTTTTTTTTGGCATGAAGAAAGGTCTTATCACTGGCCATCGTATAAACTCCCGTACAGCAATATCGTTTCATCCTTTTACGATAGGTTCCTTATTTTCTCCCAATGCGCCAACAAGAGAGAGTTTTTAGTGCTTTTTANATAGGTCTTGAGGGGTCTTTGATTAAATTTTAGTTAATATCTCGGACTGTATTAATCTGATCCCCATTTTTTTTTGGCATGAAGAAAGGTCTTATCACTGGCCATCGTATAAACTCCCGTACAGCAATATCGTTTCATCCTTTTACGATAGGTTCCTTATTTTCTCCCAATGCGCCAACAAGAGAGAGTTTTTAGTGCTTTTTATAGATTGAAATAGTTGATTATCTATTGTTCAATACAGCGCGAAAAATTTGGTCATAATGTCATAGTAGGGAGCCAGTAACAATCTTGGGAAGTCTAAAAACCCATATTTCGAATTATGAGAAAATAGTATAAGAAATTTTTTATTTCAAATAAAGTAATGGCTATTGAAAACTGAGCTCATTATGTGGATTTGTAATTTTTTTATATAACATTAAAATTAGGATCTACCTCGATAAAAGTAGTAAGTTACTAAAGGCATTACTATTTTTAATAACAAAACCAGCCTTTACCAGTGGAAAATAATTATTTTTTGTTATTCTAGTTTAAAAAATAATTAGATTCTAAAAAACAATAAAATAGATATTTGTGCAAAACAGGACTTTACACCCGAGCCGAACATAACGTTTTTTGCATTCCACTCATGAGTAAAATTTTTACAATTTCACATTAAATTTCATTATTTACCAGGAAAATGATTTTCCACACTGACAAGGACTTGAGTGAAAAAGTGGACGAACATAAGAAGCATGCTGAACTAGTCAGTCTTCATATCAACCTATCGAATACGAAATGAATGAATGATAACACCACATTTAAAATAGGTGAATTTCATAATAGCAGTGGACGAAGGCGTCATACTAGATATTAACAGCAGAGTTTCAAAGGCCAGAGCGGCATTTGGAGCTTGCCAGTCTGGTGCTCACAAAAAATATCCCTTGATCTCAGGCTACTAACGTTTGTGTTAAGTCAGTCGTCATGTACAGCAATGACACCTGGTAAGCGAGGCAACAAGAATATAATAAAATCCGTCTTCATAAACAAGTTCCTCCGAATCATATACCGAATCTTCTGCAACCAGAAGCCAATGTATTAAAATATTAAGACGTAGGAACAATGTTGCCCGAAAGGCTCGGATTGGACGCTCCAGGGCCAACGTAAGGTGGGCAGGCCGAAGCAGACTTGAAGACGTACTCTGCAGCAGGATCTGAGCGGAAGAGGATGGAGAGAAGTGAAGCCGATTGCCGAGAACAGGGTGCGGTTAAAGGGTCCGTAGGAACTCTATACTCCCAAAGGGAGTAAAGAAGAAAAAAATCCAAAAACGGAACACTTTAAATAATTATAAGAAAATTAAAATTTTATAGTTGAAATCTTTAACTTTTCAATAAAAACTTTTTCATATTTTTTCCCTAAAACCAATCTTATCTACTTATATATTTGCGCAAGAGAATG
>JXOV01020239.1:48299-71460 GCA_001014945.1 Clogmia albipunctata | reverse complement strand
TTATTTCTTTTATAAATAAATAAAAAAAAATAACTACCAACCAGAAGACAATAGTTCGCGTTCTGGATGATTAGAACATTTTATTTGACCTGCAGGACGATGTAGATGAGTTTTTCTTCCACGGAGCAAAATGAAGCACCGCAACCTCACAAACCTTGAATTTCGACTGTTCTACATGGACACGATCAGTGGCTTAAATCGTTGATGAGCACTGTGATGGACGGATACAACTGCATGTTATGGAATTTGTTTTATATACATGTTTATTATATAAAATTATGATATAAATTTTTTCGCCGGATTTGAAGAGCATTCATGATTTTTTAGTTGGTAATCCCATCTGAAATTTCGTTTGCATTTATTGCACTCATATATTTTTGGACCTGAAATAAATTCTTTTAGTTATCGGAAGCCATTAATTTATAATTAAACAAGTAATTACCATGAACTCTAAGACGATGAACGAAATAATACTGTCTCTTATAGACCTTATCACAGATTTGGCACCTAATTCCACAATTCNTTTATTGCACTCATATATTTTTGGACCTGAAATAAATTCTTTTAGTTATCGGAAGCCATTAATTTATAATTAAACAAGTAATTACCATGAACTCTAAGACGATGAACGAAATAATACTGTCTCTTATAGACCTTATCACAGATTTGGCACCTAATTCCACAATTCTTCTTGTGTTCATTGTAATCATGACCACTGATTTTATCACCACAATGTTTGCATTTTATTGATGGAACAAAATGTCTACGAAGGGAGTCTTTGAACTTGAAGGATTTATTGCAATCATCACATTTGAAGATGTTATCTGTAAAGAACAAGTCTTTTAGTTTCTGGGTAAAAATAATAATCTTCTACAAACCTTTTTGAGTTCTACAACTTTCACCTAAATAATGCTTATTTGTGACGAAATTCATACTTTTGTGTTCTTTTATTTCTGAATCTGTGGCATTCTCAGAATCTAGAAAAATCATGAATTATGTTATCAATTAAATAGAAAGAAAATTCATCTAAAATTAGTTTAGATATAAGTATACGAGTAATGAAAACATAATTGATTAAATTCTTTACCTTTATAGGGTTCTGTTTCTGGTATTACATATTCTTGTTCATCATTCAAATTAACCAAAACCCAGGCAGCATTTCCATCTTCACAATTTTGATCTTCAATGATCGTTTTGATATTTACTTCATTGGTTAATTCTAAAAAACAAATATTTTTTAT
Source organism: Clogmia albipunctata (assembly GCA_001014945.1). Lineage (NCBI taxonomy): Eukaryota > Metazoa > Arthropoda > Insecta > Diptera > Psychodidae > Clogmia > Clogmia albipunctata. The sequence continues at coordinate 70,219 of JXOV01020239.1, read as the reverse complement.
TTTTAAATTTGTAAAACTTTTAAGGACATATTTACCGTGGAAATGCAAACCGTTTTCCTTCTTAGATTTGTTATTACAAATTCCACGTTTTAGACGACAGTTCGATTTATGATTATTCTTATCATGTTCACTTATTTTTCCACCACAATCATTGCAAATTATTGATGGTAGGAGATGTTTAATTAGAGACTCCTTCATGACAAATCCATTTTTACATTTTTCACATTCAACAGGTTCATGTTCCAAAGTCTCGGTTTCTATAAAAAAAAATCATTTGAATTATAAAAACCATTTTAATAATAAACGCTTGTACTTACTAGAATTGGTATTTCTTTGCTTGATTTCTTCATTATCGGTTTCTTCAGTGACGAAGAAGCTTTCGCTCCTTTCGTCTTCATAATCCAAGGTAATGTCTTGAATTGTTTTAGAATTTAGTATTAATTCTTCCACTTCATTATAATTTTCAGTAGTATCCCATTCCTTTTTCTCTATTGTACAACTATGACTTCTCAGCTGATGAATCCATCTAAATGCTTCTTTACATTTTTCACAATTATAAATCTTTGGACCTGAAAGCAAATACTAATTTTTATAAGATTTTAAACTATAACAAATACCCTACCATGAACTCTCAGACGGTGAACGAAGTAGTATTGTCTCTTGTACACCTTATCACAGATTTGGCACCTAATTCCGCAGATTTTCTTGTGTTCATTGTAATCATGACCACTGATTTTATCATCACAATGTCTGCATTTTATTGATGGAATAAAATGTCTACGAAGGGAATCCTTATACTTAAATGACTTGTTACAATCTCTGCATTTAAACTTATTTTCTGTAATGGATAATCCCTTTAGATTTAAACAAATAAATAAAAACAAATAAATAAAAACAAATCAATTTTTTTACCTCCAGACATTTTTGTTTACAAATTTAAATTCGAATAATTGGATTAAATTCGTTATATAACGAATTATCCGGTCAGCAGGAAGAAAAGAAATCGAAGAAAAATAATGAAGAAATCTTTAATCAGAAATGATTTTCAACTGGTGTTTTCATTTTAATGGGAAAGTATCAATGGATTTGTGAATTTTCCTTTCTCAGATACTAGAGGCTAAATTTACCTGTTTTTTTTTTCACTAGTAAAATCTTCCCTAATTATCGAAACCCTCCTTCGAAATAAAAATTAATGAAAATAATTCAAAATAGAGAATAATTAATACCCTATGAATTTATATTTCAGTTTTTATCTTCATAAATTTAATGACAATTCGGCACAAGGTACATTAGGCTTTTAGATCTTTTAACATTTTCAAATTAATAAGATGCCTTAAGGTTGGTCGACCGTGGGGGCAATGCTGAAATTAAAATAAATATTAATTACCAGTGTCATGTTCAGAATAAATCAACTTACCCAGGGATGATCCAATTCCCCCATTTGACTAACAATTTTCCTCATCAGTCTATTATTCAAAGCTGTTCCAATCATGACACTCTTCCTGCAAGCGCGTGAAGCAAACATGGCCCTAATGCGAGAAGGCCGACACATTGTATTCGGAGGAGCATCTTCAAGCATAAAGAGCAATTCATCGATATCTTCTTTTCCAAACTCCCAATTCTGGCTAAAAGGTTTCGAAACCAGTTTGACTTTCTTTGTTGGAGGTGCGTTTTCGTCTATTTCAAAGGTGAATCCGTTCGTTTTGAACGTCTCCAAGTGGTCCATCAGCTGTATTTCTTTGGCTGCCGTCAACTCCAATGACTGTGGAATGCAAAGCCTTTGAATTTGTAAAACTGTTGACTTTTTTAGGGTTTCAAAGTTGTACTTTTCATCACTGGCATGCTGGTCAATGATAAATAAATCATCATCCAATCTTACGATTATAAAACCCAAATTAAATTGACCAATAATCTGCATCTCCTTAAATGAACTTTTATTAATTTCACGGCTTAACTCCTCCTCTGCAGACTTGGTTGAACCTGGATCAATTTTTGATTTAAATTTTAACTTTTGTAAAGATGATTGAATGACTTCTCGCTCTTTGATCATTTCGTCTTCCTTTTTCACTTGTTCTCTAAGGTCAGACAATGAAACTGTAATCATTTTCCTGGTCCTTCTCAATTTAGTTTCGGATTTGGTAGAGATTTTATAGGTTTCTTCTTTTGGAATGGCATCCTCTACTATAACAGTCATCTTTTTAGGTTCCTCTTCGATGGGTTTGTTATTTGCAATCCTCGATTGAAGGATTTTCGGTTGTTTTGGGCTCTCAACTCGACAATCAATTTTAATGGCTTCAACTTTGGGGTTTAAATTATCTTTAGGGATAAAATTCTTTTCGGTATTTGCTCCAGTATCTTTCTTGACTGGTATATTATCTTCATCGTCGCTTAAATTTCTGTACGATGTACTTGGAGTGGCCTGATCATCTAACATTTTTTGCATTTTACGTATTTTCGAAGTAAATGTAGAAATTTCATCAGAACTTTTTCTTTTTGTTAAAGTATTTTTTACTTCTTTACTCTGTTTAGAAGTATCTCCCGTTTCTTTCCATTGAGACAACATTTTTGTGAATGTCTTCTTATCGGTTTTAAATGAATTCTCATCAGAATCATTGGAAGTGGGAGATGTAGTAGTTTTGTTTAATAGAAAACTGGTGTCTATTTTAAAATTAGACACCATTCCTTCATAGGTTTTGATCAAAGCTACTTTAACAGCCAGGAGCAATGCGCTTTCATCATTAAAAAGAACCTGTCTTTTATCGGGAACTAGATTAACGTCCACATCTACTCTGTCTATTTTAACATTTAACAAGACAAACGGAAACTGATTAACGTTGTATTTGTGGTAGACATCATTAACCAATTTGATGATATTCTTTGGTTCACAAGGACGTCCATTCACATAGAAAAATTGAAAGTCTTTTGATGATCTTCCAGAGCCGTGATGGCATTTTGAGATGAATCCATAGATTTTGAATCGAGATAAATTCAATCGATCAAACCCATTTTCTTCCAAACTTTGTAAATCCTCTTTAATGACAGTGTTTTCCAAAATGCTCGGATTTGATTCTGGTAAAAAGGACTTAATTTCTGTTAATTGTGAAAATTGTTTGCTTCCAAAAACATTCACTATATTATCGGCAATGTTCTTCCCTCCAGAGGTATTTAAAAGTGTCGTCTTGGCTCCCTTTACTTGATTTGAGCAAATGATTCTTATTCCTTCTGATATTAGACCATAAGCTTGTACTACGGAGCACATCTTCCCAAACTGCTTCTTAATATTCTTGTGAAATTCAATCTTCCTCACTGGTAGATTGCAGAATAGATTCTGAATCAAGACTGTGGTTCCCACATTTCTCGCCATTGGAGTTTTCTTCACTATAAATCCCAAATGGTCAAACTCTAATTTGGTCCCACAGGAAGCGGATTTATGCCTGGTTATTATTGTCATTTTGGACATGGCACAAAGAGAACTCAATGCCTCTCCCCGAAAACCAAAACTTTCCACAGATCTCAGGTCTGCAAATTCCCTTATTTTGGAAGTGTGGTATTTTGCAGCTGAAAATTAAACTCGATTAATAGTGTTCAATTGCAGTGAAGAGACATACTTAAACCCTCAAAATTAGCGTCATCAACACCGTCGCCGTTGTCACTGACTTCGATAGAGTCCTCGCCGTAATCCTTTAGTTTTACCTCCACTAAATTGGCATTTGCGTCTATGGAATTCTCCACCAGCTCCTTTACAGCTGTTGCCAGGTTCAAAATAACTTGTCCTGAACATAATCTATGAACTGAATCTTTGTTTATTGCCTTTATTTCCTTCGAAGATTCAGTTGTTCCGGGTTCTTCCATTTTTTGTAAACAAACTTTGCTTTGACATTGACAAAAATTGGCGGGAAAATTCTTATTGAAATTGTGATAAGAAAAATATTTTAATAGGATTACTATCTATATAAAAAGTTAATTAATAAAAAAAACATTATATTAATACTTTATTTATTTTTATCACAAAATTGACTTTTCTTAAGTTATACTAATCTAATGGTTCGGATTTGATTTTCACATTTAATGAAGATTTACTGCTAGGTTTATAATCGTACTCATAATCTTCAGGCTCGTTTTTAATTATCGACTATAATTTACAGGTTTGCTCTTTAATTTCAAGGGGTTCTTCTTTAAAAGATTCGTGGAGAGAGTCTTTATAAGTCTCCTCTTTGACTTCGACAGGTTCTTCTTTAGTGGATTCTTGAAGACTGTGTTCCAGCATATGTATTTTAAACAGCTCTTCTTCACAAAAGAGCTTATAACACAGAACACATTCTAATGGATTACCAAAGTCCTGGTTATTTTGATGTTCAACAAATTGTGCTTTTGATAAAAAGCATTTACCACAAATTTCGGAAAGTTGTTTTTCTTTTTTAAAATTTTTTTACGTTCGGATTATTCTTCCTTAGATATTTCCGAATCGTGAAAACACTAGCATCTATTCTCAACACATTCTTTAACTTAGTAGCGGGCATAAGAGGCTTCATTGTGCTATTTTGATTAAACGTTCAACCTCAAGAGACGACATTACAGGCTTCCGTCCACTTGTTTCACATCTATTTTCGAATGTCAAGGCATTCCTGATCATCTTCCTTGAACAACTAAAGATATCGCTCACTTCCCTGTAAGTTTTTCCGTGGGCAATCAACTTTTTTTTATCATCTCTCGCTTTTCTGGGCCACAGCGTTTTCCACGTCCCATATTTTCCAACAAAAGGCTTTTTTACGAACAATTTTGATTTTTTATTATTTTCAATTCTGATTATTGATTAAAGACGAGTTCTTTTGCACATTTAAAAGTGATAATTTTTCTTCTCACATGATTTTGTCTTTTTTCTATAAATTGGTCTTCCGTGAAAGTGCCGTTATCAGTGAGAGAATTTCGTTTGTGTTCAGAGAAGAACACGTATGATAAATTCCATTAAACTTTTTGTCTTTAGAAGCAGGTGTTCTATTATTTTTTCACCTGTTGATGTCACACAAACCCTTGAAATAAAAATCCGAGATTCATGATAGATTGTAAGTCGTGTTTTTCTGAACATAATGAATCATTTTAAACATTCCCCCAAGATATTTAAAAAAATTGAGTAAAATGTTGTTTTGAAACATTTTATGTTTCAAAATAAATCAAATGTCCATTTAAATTAATGACGTACATGTTTCATTGAAGTTCACAGATAAAAACCGTTAGTCCATTGTAATATTATTCAAAGCAAAATAAAATTTCGTGAATAGTACAGAATTGTAGTAAATAACATATACAGTCAATTATTGAAACCTTCAATAATTCGAATTTCTCCCGAGATCCCTACAAAATCTCTTGATATTTCGAACAAAGGCAATACAATTGTGTGCTCTCGGTAATTCGAACAAAGAAAACCAATGAAATTAAACGAAATCATGCGGTAATTCAAACTCATCGGCGTCTAACACTCGACAATTCGAAATGCAGCATTTCAGCCGCCGTTGCTCTTAAAAAGTTGCTTAGACGTCTGAGCAGCAGCAATGGAGCAATGTTGATAATTCGAACTCTCGACATTCGAAGTATTTTAAGGGTCCCTAGGAGGTTCGAAATATCGAGTGTCGACCGTAAAATAAAAACTATAATTCTTTGTCACATATTTTTATTTGATTTTATGAACGAGCGACTTGAGAGCTTTTCCGACTCTAGTTTAAATTTGCAGCTCTTAGTTATTTGAGTGTGTCCTAGCAATCCAATCGGTTGTAGTTTTAGTCTATATATGTTGGTAACTCGTGAGAAATGCTTGACTGGTTTGGTAATTGCTTTGGGAGAAAACTGCTGACCTCCGCTAACTAGATTGACTGCAATCTCGATGCCCCACTAGAGTAGCCCAAGACCCAGACAATACTTACTTTATTTACCTTTGATTATTTATGGCTGTTTGGCCTTTCCTCTATCCGTTTTAAATGTCCATTGGTTCAATTGAAAGGCCGAAATGGGGTTCTTAATTCTCTCCAGCCCTTCAGCACTAGATGCACCAGTGATAGAAGTTATCTCCACCTGGAAGATCGTTTAGTATGCAGCATTTTAATGTACTTCCGTGGGTATATGTCTGTGAACTAAATTCTTGCGCCAATATGTTTTATATCGTAAAAATAAACGTCAAATTTTTACTTTTTTAAATTAAATAAAGTAATATTTATATTATCGACAATTTTTTAAATATATTTTAATTAAATAATCACTTTAACAAAATATTATGATTTTAAATTAAAAGGAAAAACATTGTACCAAACACTCAGAAATGTAAGGTCATCAAAACCTGGAATTGAGTAAACCGCTGACAATGCAAATTTGATAACATTTCCACAAAAACATTAAAGACAATTTAATTTCTACACATAACACTTTATTGTATAATTGAACATGATGAAACAAGAGGAAACAACAAAACTCAGAGCATTTTATCGGAGGCCAGCTTTTGCAGCTTGTCCATAATCGAGGCTGGATTTTGATCGCGGGACATTTTGATGTACTTTTTCTTTTGGATTTCGAGGAACGTAATCCAATTGTCGGTCTCTTTGCTCAGTACTTTCAAGTGATCTTCCAGCTTTTGAAGGGTCAGGCTGGCCCTGTAGCTGTTCATGATCTTTGCGAGGACCATCTCCTCGAGGAGGCACGATTTCTTTTCTGTGATGAAGACGTTTCGGATGTGGCGGGCGAGTTCGGGCAGACGCGAGTACAATTCAGCCTCTTTCTCAGCTGACGGTCGTCTGGTCATTATGCTCAACGCCTTGGCCGCTTCCTTCGCCCTGATTTTGTCCAACAATGACGAAGGGACACCCTTCAGCAGTGATCCTACCGCATCTTTTGGTTTTATCGGTTCTTCTGCTGGTTTGGATTCGATTTTAGGGATTTCAGGAGTTGGAAGGGGTGCAGGTGCTTTCTCCATCCGTTTAGCCTCGAGTCGTTCCATTGCTCTCTCCATAGGAGTGGCACAATTGAACAGATTGCGGGCGGTGAGCAGAATATCTTTGGCAGAAGAGAATTTCTCCACATTTGGCGGTTGCGGTAACTCAGCCTTGTTGATGTCCTTGCAGCTCTCCAGGTCAAAGTCTGGATGCCAACACTTGAGCTTTTCGCGAGGGATTTCCATAGGAGGCTGTAAGTTCTTCAGAAACGATTCGTGTTCGTCCATCGTGGAGTGAATTAATTTGGTCTGGAATTGGTTCAGTCTTTCCAACAGTCTTTGAGAGTTGAGGAGGTCTTCTTCGTTCGTTTCAGGGATGGTCTGTTTCACTAAGGGCGTAATAACCAATTGGAAGTAGTCTTGCTTCGAAACGGATCCGAAATTTCTCATCTTATGCTGATAAAAGTCGTAAGCGTCGGGGAGTAGATATTTAATCTGGGCCAGGTGATCTTCGGTAAAGTTCTTTCTGCACATTCGCTGCACAGCTGGCTTGAGCTTTTTGAAGGTGATTCTCTCCTTCCGGTTGAAGAACATGGCACAAACCGTGTCACAGCATTTAAACAGTTCGAGGAGACAGCGATATTTGTAGGGTAATTCAAGGCTGATGGTCTTCGAGACCAAACTCTTGTACTTTTCGAAGGCGGGAACGGAGGTGGCGATCGATGGGTCTACCTTAGCAGGACTGAACAATAACTTGCGCGGCTTGATCGACTCTTGGCGCGGACTCATCAATACGTCAGTCCGTTTCTTCGGAGTCGGCGTTTTCAGCACTTTTTCGGGTGTTTTGAATTCCTTCCGCGGGCTGTAAAGACACACACATTTCAATACCAGTTGACAAACAATCGGAACACAACGACAGCACAGCTACGCGACATAAAATTGCCGATACGAAATTATTTACAAACAGCTGGGAAGAAATTGGGTCAGACAGAATTTGAATTACCTTTCAATTTCCAAATCGATAGACTGGAATGACTGCAGCTGTTTGCCGGGGGACGCTAGCTCATCACTTTTCTTGTTCAGCGAATTCAGCTTCCGCAGTTCCTGTCGTCTGACCTCCAGTTGGTTCAACTGGACCAGAGACGCCTTCAAATCCGCCAACTTCTTGCTCTTGGTGATTTTCTCCTTGATCTCCTTTATGGTCATCTCGCTCACGTCTTTCGGCTTGTCAATGTTCTTCTGATTGGTGTTGTTATTGGTCACTGGTTGCACTTCCCCTTTCAAAATCGATTCCGGTTTTACGTCTCTCGACCGAAGCCTCTTTTTCGGAGACATTGGTCCAAGCTGGATGAAAGTAACGATCTTCTTGGATGAGGGCTCCACTTCCACGGGCTTCTCTTTATCAGCGTCATTCTTGGTCTGCTTCTCTGGTGGTCCAAAATCCAATTTTTGCTTGGCATTGGCCCGAGTACTACGAACTGGAATAGCAAAGGCAGCAATTAAGATAACTGTTTAAATATTAGTTTAAATAACAACTCACTTCTTTGGCCAGGAATTGTGGGGGCAATAGATGCCTTGGAGGAGTCTGATCTGGAGAAAACTTGTTGGCTTGGCGAAGATTCCTCAATCAGCATCATTTTCTTCGATATCTTGTTGAGATTATCATCTGCAGGCCGCTTTCTTGTGTTAAAATATCTCTGAATAGACGCTTGAGCCATTTTGATGCACTTTACAGTCCTTATCAACACTATTACTTAAATTTAGATAATTTTTTTCTTCAGATAACCACCACAACAATACTGTTAATTTTCCCTCCAAAATTTGACGTTATTGACAGCACCCTTTTAACGGCTTTCGAAACCTCATTTTCGAAACTAAGCTAGTGTTTTTCGCATCCACCAGAGGCGCAGTTTTAAGTTGGATGCGATTGTTGGCAGCAACGCAAAGCGTAATTTTTCCAAAAATAAAATTTATTAAATTTACTATTTTATTGATAATTTTGGTGTGTTGCAGCCTTGTGATGAGGCTTGCAAAGTGACTAGAGGTTTGTGGCCCAGGCTGGGGAACTGTTTTGAACTGAAGTGCAGTGATAAATCAAAGTTCTTTTGGTGCAACAAAATTCTAAAGTTCTGACATAAAAATTAGCCAAAAAAATTCTGTGTGTGTTTTTTAAAGGGAAGATTAGATTTCTTGATGTGCAAAATGGACCCCTTAGTTCCGCGTTTACGAGCCGAAATTGCGAATTAGGGGCTGTGCGTAGAGGAGGCGCATTGAACAAACAACAATTTCAATAACATTGCCGTTCGTGCAATTCAAATAAATCGATACATAAAACGATAAATAAATCCATCTATATATAGGTGTATATCAGTAGTCTCTGTATAAAACAGACAATAATAAAACACAAACGTGGTCGGCCACTGAAAAAAGGAGGAAGAAGCGGTGAAAATAAGTTGGTGAATAGATAATAGAGGGAAAATATATATATCGCATAACCAAATAGGAGAAAATGAACAAATCGGACACGAACAGGCGAGTTTTGGTTATTCAGGCGAAGAAGAAGCGCCATAAGCCCAACAAGAAGAAACCGAAAGCCAGCAACAGCTCCACTAACGATAACAATTCCAGCGAATTAATTAGCAATCAATCTACGGGTGAGTTTTCCATGCTGTTTACTCCCTCCCTCTTCTAATCTTCTTCTGTTGATTCTGACTATTCTTCATTTTCATCTTCTTGTGAAGATTATTATTAATATTAAACTCCTCACCTCGCCTACCTGTCCTCCGCCCTCAAATCGTCGCTCTTCGCTTTTCCTACCCACCCCCTCAAAAACAATCAGGTCGAACGAACGACTATTGAATGTGTGTGTTGAGGAAAAGAGATTGGATCCGATCAAAGTGGTGTGCTCTGGGATGAGCTATTCTTGATTCTCAGCATCACACTTTTTAGCAAAAGCACGTGAATATTCTGTGGATAACTATACTGCAGAAAGTAGGGGAGAGGCGCGTGAGGAGGGGAGGTTGACCAGAAATAAAAGCGTTGTTTTGAGAGGAGATGAGCACCAGAATTTCCTCTAATTTATTTGATTTTAGCGAGAAGTTATGATGTTATTAATTTCTGAACCCCATTCCTCTCGTTGCTCAGGTAAATCGGTGGCGGTGGCGACTGTAGATGACGATGTGGAGGCGGAGGCCAATGTCAACTTCAACAGCAACACCACAGCGGAGGACCACGTTGACAATAATCTCGGTGATAGCAGCAGTCGCTTCTCCAGCATCAACGTTGACGAGGACGACGACGACTTTGAGACCTCCTCGCAACACTACTACCTGGAGGCGGAACAGCACGAACAGCAGATGCTCCTTCTCCAACAGCAGCAACAAATGCAAGAGCATCGCCAGCAACACAATTCAGGTACGAATCGATTGGAGAAGCTCCAACTTTTTTATATTTTTCCGAAAATTAATAATAAGGATTAGTTTACAAAATGCTTTTTATTTATTTATTAGAATATAAGGGTAGAAGTCTTTAGGACCATGTGTCATGCTATAGCTTCGTTGTTTTACAGATCGATGTTCATATTTTTTACCATAACAAAAGGTTTCTTAATCTCTTAAACGTTTAACCAAGCATTTTTTAAGGTTCTATAATAAGAACCTATCCCAGATTCAATTTTTGTATTGAGGTACAACGAAGTTAACGATATTTAATCTCTAAAACTTTAAGATTATTTAACTAATATTGTTAAACAATAATTTTAATCTTAAAATAAAATATAATTAAACTGAAACAGATATGCCTTCAAATGGATATTTTAGTCTGAAATTATTATTTAAGTAATATATTTTCAAAAATTATTGATTTCTTGGTAAGAACTTGCGACAAGTTTAAAGGAAAATCAATTTTTTTTTGGAACATTCTAGAGGTAATCAATAAGAATCCTAATAAAACAATTCTCTGATTCATCAGTTACTCATAATGATGGGGAGATGAGTGTTTGGGTTATTAATAGAATTATCATTAAACGATAATAATCGTTTCCGAAAGGATTTCCAAAAAGATTGGATTGAAAAAACAATTAAATATAATATTTACGTTTCAGGTAATAACACCGGTGCCGTGGATCAGTCGCACAGTTCGAGCAACGAGACGATTGAGGACTACGACAAGGCGTACACGAGCGAGGAGGAGGAGCAGGAGAGTCGCGAAGAGTACGTGAAGGGGGGCTATCACCCGGTGAAGATCGGCGATCTGTTCCAGGGCCGGTATCACGTGACGAGGAAGTTGGGCTGGGGTCACTTTTCGACGGTGTGGCTGTGCTGGGATTTGATCGACAAGCGTTATGTCGCATTGAAAATCGTTAAATCGGCGCCCCACTTTACGGAAACCGCCAAGGATGAGATTAAGATACTGAAAGCGGTGCGGGACAGTGACCCATCGGACCAGAATCGGAATAAGACGGTCCAACTGCTGAACGACTTCCGGATCACGGGAGTCAATGGGACGCACGTCTGCATGGTGTTTGAAGTGCTGGGCCATAATCTTCTCAAACTCATCCTCAAGTCCAACTACCATGGCATTCCCCTGCAAAATGTGAAACTGATTACGAAGCAGGTGCTCCAGGGATTGGACTATCTGCATAGGAAGTGTAAAATCATTCACACGGACATTAAGCCGGAGAATGTCCTGATCTGTGTCGACGATTTGTACATTAAGAAGCTGGCCTGTGAAGCCACAGAGCTCTACGTGAATGGACTCAAACTGCCCTACTCCCTGATCAGCACCGCGCCCAAAGAGTTCCTCGATCCCCCGATCACGACCAAGCTGAGCAAGAACAAGAAGAAGAAGCTGAAAAAGAAGGCCAAGCGACAGTCGGAGTTGATCCGGAAACAGATGGAGCATCTAAAAGAAATGGAGCCAATCTCAGAGAATCACGACGACGGCGATGAGGGGTCCAATGAGAAGGAGGAGAACGAGGATGGGGACGACGACGAGGAGACGGTCAATGGAGTGATGACCAAGAGTGTGGACGAGGGAGAGGATAGTCTAATTTGTAATAGTAACCCACTGGATGGTGAAAAAAGTCAGGCGGAAGACAAATCCACTGTGGTCAATGGGAATAGTGCCGAGGGAGAGGACTTGTCCAACTCCACGTCGTCCTCAAATAAGAAAAAATCGCCCTCCATGACCTCTACAAATAATTCACTAGAAAATATAGAATTAGACTCGTCTCCGATTCAACAGAAACCGGCCGAGTCATCGACTGGAAAGTCAGACGGTCAAGGGGATGTTCCTCCAACGGAAACTGTGGCCCGTCAGAAGGGGAATAAGAAAAAGAATAAAAAGGCAAAGATGCAAAAGGAGCCAAAGCCAGAGGAGAGTCAGTTCGATTTGAACAGGATTAAAGAGTCCATCCTGAGACAGCAGCAGGAGAATCCTCAGCCTCAAAAGGACCCGGCCTTCGAGGTGTGTGACATTGAGGTGAAGATCGCTGATTTGGGCAACGCGTGCTACGTCCATAAACATTTCACGGAAGACATCCAAACTCGACAATACCGATCCATAGAGGTGATTCTGGGCTGTGGTTACGACACTTCGGCGGACATTTGGAGCACGGCGTGCATGGCGTTTGAGCTGGCCACCGGAGACTACCTCTTTGAGCCGCACTCTGGCCAGAACTACTGCCGGGACGAGGACCACATAGCCCACATGATTGAATTGCTGGGTCCGATTCCGCCCAATCTCATGTTCAGCGGGACCATGTCCAAGAACATTTTCAACAAAAAGGGCGAGCTGCAGCACATAACTGGACTGAAGCCGTGGGGTTTGGTGGCGGTTTTGACGGAAAAGTACGAGTGGCCCTTCGAGGAGGCGCGCCAGTTTTCCGATTTCCTACTGCCGATGCTGGAGTACGATCGAGGAAGGAGAGCCACGGCCCAGCAGTGCCTGCAGCACCCATGGTTGCAGTAGTGAGTTGTTAGTGTCATCTGTGGATCAAGTTTACGAATAAAGGAAGTAGAGAAACAACAAGAAACTTGAAACATTTGTTGCGTAACCAGAGAAAGGGAAGAGATTAGGGATGAGGGAATAACTGACTTTTTACGACCCCGTGCTTATGAGTAAAAAAGGAAACATTTTTGTATTAATTGTGAATTTGATGAAAATTGTCGATTAAATTAGGCGGATTCGTGTTGAATTCTGATTTTTGAGTTCTTGGTCAATGATTGAGGAGGAGGATGATGAAGAGAAGAATGAGAAGGGGCGTTACTCTAGACTCGATCCCTGAATTATGATTGACTTGTAATTGAGAGGGTTGTGAATATAATACTGTGTAAATATGAAACAAAAAAGAAATTACTATTTGTAGAAATTCGAAGTATGTTAATTTGCGGGCCACCATTTGTGTAGATTGAATTGGATCGGATCGAACGCCCTTTGATATTATGGTCAAGTGATTCCACAGGTGGCCAATCCATATTATTATAATTTGTTTGCATTATATAAACGGCATGTGTTGTGTCGCTTCGTTCCACCTGATTAAACGGAGACATGAATATAAAGTTATGGAATTGTAAAGGTGATCCATCCTAGACCATGTTTCTAATTATTATTAGCTTTATGGTAGTGACTCTCTTGTTGTTTATCGACAGCCCCAAAATCACTCCCCCCGAACACACACACACACCAGCAACACTGAATTGAAATCGAATCCGATTTCCCCTATTCCCACAATAACGTTATACAGTGTAAATTCAACACGCATTATAAACACAGAAATAGCTCCAATTAAACTTGCTTGGCAGCAATTAATTATACTATAACTATTTTGCACTTTGGATCGTCCAACTTTTTTACGTTTTAACCGAAAATGCGACGTAAAATGGAGATTTCAGTTCAGTTTTGATACAATTTTAAATTAGGAAGATACTTTTTATTGAAAGAATTTGACTTCAAAGTGTAAAGTAGTTATTCAATATATCGTTAAATAATTCTCTTATTGCCGATCATGATTAAATAGCTAATTGAAAAGGATATCTTACCGAAACGTGCCAAACGAGTTTGATTAATCAAATCAATTTATTCCACGACGACATAAACTATATTAAGGATAATAAAGAAAAGACCATGCTCAGAAGACATAATGCAAAATTCAATTCCACACTCTAAGCCACATCCTTCACCACACAAGTGAGTCCTCTCTCGCGTTCCCTGGATAAACCATGAGATTATGTGTATTGGATACAAATTATGTTTTAGTACTGAAACTGTTTTTGTGGTATTAATATGTTTAGTAAATGAAAGGGAGACTAAAATAAACCCAAAGTGTGGTATTAAAGAAACAAAGATAACAATGTGGAAGCAATTGAATTTTGCTACTTTTATATAAAAAGAAAAACAACAAATCCAATAAAACAATATGTGTGCGGAATTATGGAACTCTTGTGTTAATTGTAAGGAAATTGGCAGTAGAAGCAGCAGGTGGTTCTGTTTTTTTATAACGACACTCCTCTTCCAATTCGAGACCAAACACTGAAAGCGTGGTAATATAAAATAAATTAAAACTAATAGGAAGAAGAAACCAAAACTCCTCTAAACACACATAGTTTATGATAATAATCATACAATATATAAACCGATAAATACATAAACATTAGCATTACTATGATGAAAAAGTACTATATTATAAATCCATAAAATACTATGAGAATCATGTACTATTATTATTATGAAACTGTTTTCATATCGTTATAATTATTACCCCAGTTTTAGTGGTACTCTGTACAATATATATCTTATAATTATTTGACTATACTTATTATTAATTCTGTTGGCAAGCAAAAGATATAATTCCAGCCATCATCTCTGTTCGTTCTATTATGTTTTATGGATATAAAAAAAAGAAATCCCAAAGGGACGGGATTGAACTCAATTTTTGTGTTTTTACAAATCGTGTTTTCTCCTTGATTAATAAACCTCTTCTATAGTTTTTTTTTCACTACCCCCTCAAACGACACTGTATACTTAAGTTGTATTTATTATTTATTTCCCACAATTTAGCAGTTATAAACCACCCATATCGTCTCGATGAGTTTTGTATTTTTGTAAAACAACACAATTTTATTTTAAATAAAAAAAAAATATTGAGAAGTATAAATTGTCGTTTTTCATTAATTAACTTGTTTTAGGTAATTATTTGAAATGGGCATTCGAGATTTACAAAAACGTGTCTAATTATTTAATGATTATTTGTAACTCAAAATGTTTGCTTGTTTAGTCACCAATGGGTGATTATTTGTAAACCATCCCTTTTTCTGAAGCAGCCAATTTCAAAAGTCTCTTTGGATTATAATAAAATTTCACATAGCTTATTTTAATAGTTTCTACTGAATTTGCCATCGAGATATTACACATTATTTAAATGTTTGGTATTTTTTATAGAATTTAATGGGAATAACATTCAATATCCTACAGGGAAATTAGTAATCTTTGCAATCAGAACTTTTAACATTGCACTTTAGAGAATAGTCCTTGTATTTTAAATTACAATATCGTTTTGTTCAGCAACGCGAAAAGCTGTAGTGGTGGTAATAGTTCCTTGTACTTCAAAGGAATGGCGCCTTGATTAACTATAATTATAAAGGAATAATTGAGAAATGGTTTAAAATTCTGTATAATATAGATTTTAGATTAAAGAAAAAAGTTCTTGTCCTTATTTTAAGTCAGACTGGTGTCTATTGCTATGAAAATTTGAGATATTTTAGCTAATAATCAAGATGGCTTTTACAAGAAAATGGTGAGTAAAATCCTGTTTACTGTACATTATGTACAATTATTGTTATGTTTTAATGTTAAACTATTAGAAAAGTTTAAAATAGCCTATGAATGATGACAGGAAATAAAGACTCTTCTGTTTCAAAGGTTTTTAAGAAATAAAAAAAAAGTTGTTAATAACGGTTTATTTCAAATTTCCCTCGTATTTGTATCTTAGTCATGACACGAACCAAAGAAATATCAAAAGTCAAAACACGGTTAATAAAAAAATGACAAGTCCAGCAGAGGTAAATTTTTACTTTTTAATCAATTTCTTATTAAATTGCCTAAAATAGAGCAAAGAAGTGATTGATTCTGATAAATAATGTGAAAGTGCAAAGGTTGTCCTTCAAAAGTGCGGTTTTATCTAATTGTATTGGTGTAAAACGTGAATTTTCGCCTTTGTTTTGAGTCTTTGTCAGTCACAAAATAAACATTTGGTGCTAAACTGCTGTTCAAAGCAAAGAGGCAGAGTTTTCATCAGCTGTAGCCTAATCCGATCTAACTTATCCACCCATTTTAATGGGTATTTGATTGAATTATTATCTCGACATTGGCACAACAAGTTTGTTGACCGCCGATCGATTTGTTTCCCTGATTGATCCATTCATTATTAATCGTTGTGTGGAAAAGATATCCATGAATAATTTACAATAAAAAGACCAGCTACAGAAATGCGATGATAGCAACAGCCTGGAACATACACAATTCTGTTGTTAAGGTCGTTCTTGAATTACCCCTGTGAGAAATGGACATTTAAAAAGACCAGGAAGTGTGAGAGGTGCATTCTCTTCAGACCTATGGATAATGCATCTGTTAAACCAGATATGATTAAGGAGCATGCGTCTGGTGAATCAACCCCAAAACTCACCTGATTTAAATCCGTCATATGAAGATATTGAACACGATTAAGGTTCCCACCAGTTCAGTTCTCCTCGACAGACATTTCAATATGGTTATGAAATATCTTTAAATATTTAATATTCGTCACGTATTGATTTTCACCTATGTATTTAGGTAATTTTTTGCATTCTTTCATTGTGAAATTGATAATTTTTTTAAAAAGTAAAGTAAACATTAGTCATAAGGTGTAGACGAATTATAAAGATAAAAATTAGTCAACAAATATTAACATTTCTACTCTAATTCGCTTTAGAAAAACATTTTAAAAAAGATTATAACATTTTAATGCTTCTTTTTCGTTTTAGATAATGCTACAAAATACATTTAAAAGCCAAATTAGAAACCCATCCATGATTAAGTTTGAAATAAATGGATTGATTTATAGATGCTTTCAGCTGAAATCGCAATGTGAAATACCAAAACAACAGCAATAAATTCGCACTCCATTAATGATTGTATATTTTTTCCATTGTTAATGCCTTATCTAATTTATTGAGAGGGAAAGCAAACTTTTATCGTATCTATTATTCTAGAAGTCATTTTCTTTGTAGAAAAATGTTGTTCTTAGAATTATATAGAACTAGACTCATTGCCTATTATTTTTTTTACATAATTCTGTTTTGCAAGGCGATTTTAAATTGATAATGCTGTTTTTTCAATTTAATATTCTCGTTATCAATGATAAGGTTTAACAATTTCCATTTCAATAGCGCTTAGATTTGATTAATGGCTCGTGCAGTCTGTCTGATCATGGGAAATGGTCTCTTTTGTTTTGTTTAGAATAACTACGCTCTGTCTGTTGGTGCTGATACTTAGTTGTTTTCAAGTGGAACGTGCTGGTGGTGGTTTATCGGCAGCAGCGCGTCTGTTCGCACTATACAACACAGAGCAAGTTTATCACCAAGAAAGAGAATGCGTTCAGTTTGATTTTGCGATCAATTGAAACGCGCGCTCGCTTTTATTATCATCAAGCCTCTTTGTTGTAACGGAGCAAATTTGTCTCTATTGTGACTCGTGTGCTGTTGGCTGGACTGTTGTGTGTGGATCTAATAGTTGTAGGCGACATAGTTTGTTCAGTGCTCCCTTTATTTTTATTGCCATTCGGATATCACTCAACTAAACTTGTCTGGCCGGTCATTTGTTGGACTGTTGTTGCTCAATTATGTCTGCTATAATTCGTGCGACTCTAGACTGGACTCTCTATTACTATATAACGGTTTAATTAAAATATAAACTAATAATGAGAGCAATAAAACTGTGAAGGACCATAATTTGAATAGGGTTTTACTGTGGCTATCAAATTGATCTGGTTTGGTTTTGCACTATTAAATTACGAGGTTAAACTAGTAAAGTCAATTTAATGGATGATGGTCATTTTGGTCAACCCTTTCTGCTCACTTTCAGAAGTTTTCTTTTATTTTTAAGAGCCTCTTAACATTGTTGCCAAGAGGTCTAACAGCTTTTATTTATAAAAATCCGCACGTTGGTCGGATCGTAGTAGAAATGTACCAAATGGCAAAAAACGGACCACACTTTTTTTTATTATTTTTGTTTACTCAATTTTGAGGTGAAAAAAATCTATTTAAAAAAAGTGGTCGTTTGTAATGCCCCAACCAATTTCTTGGTCATGTCCCCCCTGGTAGTATAAAACCGGAAAATTTGACGACATTATCAGTCATTGTCCGATTATTGGATTTTGTGCGATTGAATTTAATGAAGTTTTTGTGTTCACTTTTGTCTGTTTATCGAAAATTGTTGTCTGATAAAAGAAATTTGGACAAAACAAAATTGTTTACTGTTTTCAAAGATCGTTGCGGATTTCTGGAATTAGATTGGGATTTTGGGTGGAATCCTGTTTGCGGCGCAGAAAGCTCAGAAGGTCATCATCCATAAATACCCAACTTTGTTTGGATTTGCCCATTTTTGGCCGACCTTTTGACACTCACTCACTTGATGACGCAAAATTCTGGATTCAATTTGAGTAACGAAGTAGAGAAATAAGATGAACACAACATGGTTTCGATAATGTGTAACCTCATTTCGTTTGTAAAATCAGCGGCACATCTGACTTCAATTAGGATCGATTGCTGAAAATTGGCTCTCGCACTCTCGATCGAAAATAAACTCCCGAAAAGTCCCATGGATTTTCCGACACGTTCCGTTTGATGTTTTATTTATTTAATAACTGATTCAGCAAACATAAACCAGAAGAGGCCCATTAAATTCAAGTGTACAATCGTCGGAAAATTGGCCACTTTTCACTTCACCCCAATACTTGGCGGCCCGAGGAAAATGAACCGCGGAACCGGTTCAGAGGCATATTGTGGGGGCATGGTAATCACATCGAGAGCCGCGCGTTCAATTAGACCGACCAATAAAATTAATTAGATTGGCTGGGGTAAATGTAATCCGCGCGCGCTGAGAGAAATTTTCATTTTCGAAAAGGAGAGAGAGTAAAGTACCAAGAAAAGTGGCAGAGAGGATGAGGCATTAATTAAAGGATGGACGGCAGGCACTAGTGCTTAATTAAGGTTCGGCCATAAATAGATGACAGGGTCAGACAGATGACGGGTCTAGTGGGTGAGAAAAAAAACCATTTTCAAGTGATCTTTGTTTAAAAAAATGTGGTTCAACTACAAAATAAACAAATCATCATAGAGCAATGGTCTACCAAACACTCTCCGTCTGTGCCAATAGAATAGGATTCATTTCACAGATGGGGCCTCTTAGTTTGGACAAACTGCCTGCGTGATAAGCGAGTATTTTTTAAGTGGTTGTTGATGATTAACTTATGATTTCATTTCGAAGGCGATGATGAGCTGAGATTATTTCGTAATAATGGAGTTGCGTGGCCGATTGCCTGAACCATTGCCAAACCATAACGTCGAATCCAGATGAAATGTTCCACATTTGTTTTCTTCGATGTGGTTTATAAATAAGCTGTCGTTGTACGAGGTCAGGTTAACTGGATTGGTGGTGATTCGTTATCGTTAAGTGATCAACAGTTTTTCTGTTCTTAGTCTCTAGATCGATAGGATCGAGTAGAGGAGAACAAAATGTCCAAACCAAGCTGATTGGAATAAATATAATTGATTGGCATAAACAATGGGTGATTCAACTTTCCCGGTACTCTTTTATTTATGCTTCTACTACACAATTTCAATTTGCAATTGTTTCTTGTTTAACCCCGACCATCCATTCATTCATTCATCTATAACGATGTTTTGTTGTCGATGTCGATTGTCGGCGTTACATAAATCTTCAATCAAAAGACTAGAGGGAGAGAGACAGTCTAAAAATATACTTAAACCGCAAACATGAATTTGCCTGTGGAGCATTCAAATAATATTTTGTCTAATATGCGAATTACAGTGAAGACGTCGAAAATTTATAAACGCCATAAAATTAGAGATATTCGAGCTGCACGCCAAACCCACGTGGTATTTCCGGCTGGGACGACGACGAGGAAGAGTATATTGACCGAGTTTGTTGAATAAATTATTCTCTTAGGAAGGAAAATAACATAATGAATTGGTAAACAGGTCATTCATCCTGTTTTGTTGTGCAGTTTTGGGTTACATGAACTCCTTAACACTATCGCTCATTGTTTTATTTATTAGAATTTCAGAGCTTGAGAGAACAGAGGCAAAGGCTTAGTCTAGATTAAAAGAAACCTTGAATGCATTTACGCCCGATTAATGACCGCTTTGTTGCTTGTTTCGAGAGACGTCTGGTTTTGTGCAAATTTTCTTGTTTAAAGATTTAGGTTCCAGAACCGAAGACATCTTCCTCTTTTCTCTCCACTCCTCCGCTCTGTATATATAGAATTGAAACAATAACAATTAGTTTGGTTAGACAGACGATGATGGGGTTTAATTCTGATTATGTTTGTATATCAGCTTTGTGCTACAATTATACATTT
Organism: Clogmia albipunctata; assembly: GCA_001014945.1. NCBI lineage: Eukaryota > Metazoa > Arthropoda > Insecta > Diptera > Psychodidae > Clogmia > Clogmia albipunctata. The sequence continues at coordinate 49,667 of JXOV01020239.1, read as the reverse complement.
TGTATAATCATCATCATCTTTGTTCAATTACTCGTGTTTAACTGTTCTCGCTATGTAATTCAGATAGCGCCTTGTTTACACCAAACAGAGACACTTCTACAGTAAAAAATAAAATCAGAAGAGAAGAAAAAAATTGAATTAAAGAGCCCAGTCTTGTTTATTTGTTCGTGGAATTGGTATTAAACGGTTGGAAAATGTTATTATACTCCTTCCCGAGCTACCGAGCTCTCCATCGATACCGAGTCACTTAGCAGACAAGCTTGTAGTCTACGGCCAACTACCAGCGAGAGACAAGTGGAGTTGTTTGAGTCGTGCGCGCGATTTTCCGTATTAAATTCAAAATATTCTCCTCCTCCAATTTAGAGAGTGGCTTGTGTGTGGAACGTTTGATAACAATGGCAATCAGCTGGTGGCCATTATCAATGGTTATGTGAAAGGATTAACAAGTGCGTGTACCCCCCTGAATTTGAACAATACAAACCCAACGGTACCAAAGAATGGAATACTAGTTTATCAAAAGTCGATCTCAAACAAGTGTATTAAATATATAATAATTTAAGTATTACGTTAAAGTATAGTGATTATGTTTCGGTCCAGCAAAAAAACAGAGACCCCCAAATCGATAGCTGGAAATGGCAATAAAATTAGCTTATCGATTTTTGGCAGGGGAACTGATAAAAAGTTCCGTGACAGCGGAAGCGACAAAAACGGTAGATCACCAGTAAATGTCGTGGACGCTGTGGACCATATCAATACAAAACCGTTAGTTTTAGACAACACAAGATGGGAGGTGAGTCAGGGCTTTTGAAGGACAACAGTGTTAACGTTTTAGAAAAAATTCGGCGAAAATTAAAATTGAGTTTAAAAGTTTAAAAAAAAAATTCTTTTCAAAATTCTTTCAGAGGCGTTTACAAAAAGAATTGATGGCCATGATAAAAGAGCCTCCGCCCGGTGTTTCAGTGGCTACAGATAAAATAGGACCAAACTTATCTGAGTGAGTTAATTTTTATTAATTAAACTTATATATAGAATGAAAAAAAACTATTATTCGCAAATTTTTATTCGATATTATGTAAAAATGAACCTTTTAAATTTTATCCTTTCATTCCAGGTGGATCATTAATATCGACGGAGTGGCGGGGACTTTATACGAGGGCGAGCATTTTAAGTTATTGTTTAAATTCAACGACAAATACCCGTTTGATTCGCCAGAGGTGACTTTTATAGGAACAAATATCCCAGTCCACCCTCACGTGTACTCAAATGGGCACATTTGCCTGTCCATCCTAACAGACGACTGGTAAGAATTACTAATTGAATTTATGTGCAGAATTGATGACATATGGCTCGTCATCGGGCTTTTTTTCT
>JXOV01020239.1:30764-48147 GCA_001014945.1 Clogmia albipunctata | reverse complement strand
ATCGGGCTTTTTTTCTTTGTCTCCCTTTTTTAATTCGCGCACTTTTGCATTCATTCATTCTCCACCAGCACACTACTTTAAAACGAACCCAAAAATATATATTTAGAGACAGTGGGTATTTTTAACGAAAGGCGCATCCAGAAGTTATGATGTAAAACTAGTAAAACCTAGTGTTTAGTTTCTATAAACGATATGATTTATATAAAAAATTTAAATATTTTAAAATATGTATGCGTGTTTCGGTTTAAAGAGATCACTGTTACCACTTTAACACGTATTATTTTTTTATTGAAAAAATACCTTAAAGTCACGAAAAATTATTGTTGTATTGAGAGTCTAGTTGATATGATACCAAATTCCAAACTTCTACTAATTATTATATTAAAACGACTGTAATCGTTATTTCATACAAAGTCGCTCAACCTTAACTAAGTTTTCCAGATATTCGCAGTTGAATATGTGACGTCACCGACTCCGCTATAATTCATTGCTTTAATTTTGTATGAACTCGAAATGAGGACTAGACACATGTGTGTTGTTATCTAGATACTATATTGTACAGAATTTAATACTTTTTCTTTAAAATTTCAATACTTTTTTGACCAAATATGATGAGAGAATTTTTGTGATATCTTGCCCATTTCGGCTCAGAATAACGAACATTTAGCATATTAGAGCCAAAGAATATTGTTTTGGGTTGTATTGATAGTATATAACTACTTTAAAATTCTTTTGTCGTAAAATTATTAATTTCCTTGCATACAGCGGAGTCGATGACGTTTCCACTACTACTACTACCACAGATCTGGATAACCTTATTAAGTTAGCGTTGATTTCATATAATTTTCTTCGAGATTTGTTTTTCCATTTGTATTAGCTATTACGTAAAATTATACCTTTTTTTTATTGGAATCATAAAACCGTCTCATTTTACAATTAAACAATAAGTTTCTTTTCAGTTTGAATTATTTCGTTTTGAAATGGTTATGTTCGTATAATATTATTCAATTTAAATATGTAGTGTGATTTAGCTTTAATATGGATCAATTTTGGAATTTATTGCATTTTTAATTTATTATGCATGCAATTTGAATGAAATTAGCAATTTGTAGAGGTCAATAATGCATTTTTTAAAAATTTAGGTTCCTTTAAACATGTTTATTTCTATTACACGAATTTCCTGAATTTTGCATATTAACTTACGAACAAATCAAATATTTAATGAATATCATTTTCATTGACATCAATTAGTTAAACGTGTTAAAATCGAAAGTATTTTTGTATATTGTTAGTTTCCTAGTCTGTGTGCTTTATTATTATAGTTCCATGATCTGGGAACGAACGAACAAACGAACAAACGAGTGAGGCTCTAGTAAAAAGTGTGCCAAAAGTATTTATGATCTATGTGGTAGGCGGAGACTGCAAATTGCACTATTTTCTGTGTTCACACACAAGTTTGTTTAGGTCAGTGGCTGGTTAACTGGCTTTTGTGAATTATAGATCTTTATTTTTACGATTCGACCGTTATTTATTGCTCCCTCTCCGAGTCACTTTGCTGATATAAAGTTGTGGTTTTATTTGATAAATTGACGTTGTTGTTTTTTGTTGTCGTTAATAGGTCGCCCGCATTGTCCGTGCCGTCGGTATGTCTATCAATTTCTTCGATGCTGTCGTCATGCACAGAGAAGAAAAGACCCCCAGACAATACGCTTTATGTGAAGACATGCAATAAAAATCCGAAAAAGACGAAATGGTGGTACCACGGTAATGAAAATTCTATTAAATCCAGTAATTTTATGGCTAACCGTCTATTTTTTTCTATATATCTTTCCCAGATGACTCAGTATAATAATATAATAGTAACTTTCAACTTGGACAAAGATGGCTGGTGAGACTAACCGACCGACGACCGACTATTCTTTACAACACCCATCTTTCGATAACCGGTTCTTCATTCCTCGATGGCTCACACACATGTTACACAATCCCACAATCTGAATTAAAAAACATTTTTATCCCGCTAAAATCTAATGTAAATACCATAAGCCTATTTATTCTTTGTTCGACATTCCATTTTTTTTCGAGAAGAGAATTGAAATTTCGCCGTCTAATTCTAAATGATATATGATTTCGTTGAAATATAATGAGAGTAACAATCATTATAACAATAATTGAAGGATAATTTAAAACAAATTCCCTGTAGAATAAACAACAACCCGTTTTATAATTAAGACTATTTATTTGTATTGCGTGAAGTCTATTAATTCGTAATCATTATGAATAAACAATTTAAAATCGATCACTTTTAATTAAATTTCTCCGGTTATAGAATTTGTCCTTTAATACTCTGAATTTGTAATGAGAAATCTTACCTATTTCAGATTAAATTTCTCTAGAAGTCCTTGTGATCAATAAACTAAAGCGTAGAGTGCACGGTCCAACAAATTTTATCAGTTAACGTTGGGATATTTCCGTTTAAAAAGAGCTACAAACTGTGAATTTCTTTTGAATATATAGCAAATTCTGTTAATGATCTTGGTTACACCTGGCTTTGATTCTAACTAATTAAGAAAAACTCAAGCAATTGCGTAATTTTAACGAACCAATTGATTAACACCGTCCCACTAAAAATGGTAATTGGCAGATGTTTTTGCGATTTTTTAATATATAAAAATAGCTTTATTTTGGTCATATTGTTTGTTGGCAAATCAGCCACCATATAAATGCTAAATATGTAAATTAACGTTCAATATTGAAATAATTCTAGTATATGACAACTTTGAATTATATCGTTTTATTTTTTGTCTGATTCATTTTTATTATTACTTTAATAAAACAGGGTTTTCCAAAAAAAAGGTTTCATTTGGATGTTATTTTAAACCGAATGTATTTAAAAGTATGGATGTTTGTGTAATTGTTAAAATATATACTATTACTTAAATAATAAACAATATAAAATTGGTAAAATCTACTAGAAATAGAATTTGAAATCAAAATTGCTAAATTTAAGGCATTTTTCAATCGTTTAAACTTTAAATCTTAACTTCCCACGAACATTTTTTACCTATATAACTTCAAAAATAAGATTCATGAAACAATCCAACAATCGATTGAAGCTTTTAAAGACGCAATTCGTTTAATTTTCAAGGATATATAGCCGCAAATGTATGAAAATTTTACAAAGAAGATATGGCAATTGAGGGTTTGATTATTAACAAACTCCCTTCTTTACAATAAAATAATTAAATATTTCTTTTTCAAAATACTTGTTTTTGATAATGCCAAAATGATAACTCTAATTGCAATAATAATTCTATAACTGGCTATGAAGTTTTATACTTATTTGAGAGAACAATTATATTACATATTGACGGTCCGGATAAATAACGACGAAAGTGCAACAATTTGTCAAATGCAACCAAAAACAAGTTCTTTAGACATGGGAATAATAACATAACCGTATCTTCACCCAGACAAGGAGGTAATTAGTTTCCTTAAAGTCAAAATATCAGTTTCGAGAGTTGACTGATAAATCTCTGGCCTCTATGCCTGATGATTTTAAATCGTAAGAAGACTTGTTTATCGTTTGTCCTAGATAATTAAGTTTAAAAGTAAATTCTGCCGAATAGGCATCTGGAGCACTTTTTCAGAGTATAGTTCACTGTTTTGACTGATCCCATTTTTAGTAGGTAGCAATGGATTAATGCTTTATCAATGATAAAAATAGTTATTTTCGTTTCAAGACGCTTTAATTTTTTAAAATTTAATGAAACATTTTGATGTTTCATTCTTCAGACTAGAATAAGAAGTCGAATGATAAGATGTATTTGCGAATGGAGTTGTATCTTTTCATTTCTATAGTACATTTTTCATGTCTGTATTCATTCAGTTTTTCAAACCGTGATGATTATTATTTTTTATTTAGAAAAGTTTCACTTTATTGAAGCATAAATTAATGAAAACCAGTACTTTTTATATCAAAATTGGGAAAAACTTATTTTGTTATCGATTAAACAGCGTCAAAGACAGCACAGCACTGTAATGATCTTATTTGATATGATATTTCTCTTTTCAATTATTAAAAAAATTGCCGAAACTCTCTAAGCCAATAAAACAAAAGTATTTGTCCGTTATTAAAATTTGGATTGTAGGAGAATCTTTTAAACTATAAACAAGTCTTTTTGTGTTGTTAACCTAATATTAGGTATGGAGGCCAGAGATTTATCAGACAATTTCTCAATTTCGTTTTATATGCTCTTTTGTAAAATTATTGTCATTTTTTATTCTCCGGACTGTAAAGTTATGTTTTGCAATTTTTTATTTAAACAATTTTATACTGATTTCATTATTCAAGAGCGTTATCTCAACTATGATATTTAAATTTACAGAAAATGAGTGGCAGGAAATTTATACTTCAAAATGAGTTTATAAACGATAAAAATGTAGAGAAAATTTACAATTAATCAATATCCAAACTACTGATTAGGAATTCCCAAACTACTAGAAAAACTTAGTATGTGGTATAATTAATTTCCAGGTATTCCCCTTGATGTTGACCCAAAATTAGTATTCAAAAGCGACTTGAAAGACAATCTAAACATAACATAAATAATGTTTCACTCCTTATAAGATTTAACTGATTAATATATCCAAGGTGAGTCCAATACCTACGCATTATATTAATTAAACCCATCAAACATTTTAAACTAACTTTGTTATGAAATTAAAACATATTTTCGAATAGGATCATTTTTATTGATACAACCCCATTGAGATTTACTTATGATCTTGCTTCACTAAACTCCCTACTTTATACTTTTTCATCATATCACTGAAATAAGGAATTAATTAGTAAGATTAAGGTAAAGGTATTCCATTTAATTACTCTGCATCGGAAGAGTGGCCAACATCAATAAAGTCTTCAGTACCATCTTTTCCAGCCAAGTCGACTATAACGTCTGCTCCACCTGGATGCTAAAAATATGAAACCGAAAATACACCAATTAAAAAAATCGATAATATTCAATATATTAATTGAAATTCAACAATCGTCTCTCTTCTCTTGCGTGTCCAGTGTTAATTGAAGGTTAATTTTGACAATTTTGTTAATGGAATTCTACTCTCCGGCCTTCAAAAACAGAATAAACCGTTATTCGGAAGAATGTTGACTTCACTGATTCATTCATTGATCTCACACGGTAAACTTTCACTTTTTTGCAACTGTTCCACTCACCTCCGAAAGAAATTTCGTGACGTCATATACGTTATTTTTTATAATTATCCATATATCATCCTTGGTATTGTGCTCGGCCACTTCCTCGCGAGTAAATTCCGTTTTGGGCATGATTTTATTTGGCGTCTGCCAACAGCAACAACCGATCATAAGATGACTAACTCGGGAAATCTGCCTTTCGATGGAGTTTTTGTCCACTACTTAGTTTTACTGGCATTAAAATTTTCCACTATTAAATAGAGTAATTTGTGATACACCCCTCGACCTATTGCCAAAGTAACGAGATGTTCGAATTATTCTTTATGACTGAATGAATGTTTTGTTGTTATCTACGTGAAGCAAATAATAACTACAGAAACACCTCGATATATAAAATCATTGTCTGAATAAGTAATCCAACGAATTTTTATTTTCGAATTTTATTCTTTATGTATTTTTATAAAGTTTTAAATATTTGTAATTATTGCAAAAATTTACTATAAACACTAGATTAATATATAGATTAATTATTTTTTCATAAATGGTTAAATCAAAACTTTGTTTTTGTAGTTGACTGTTATAAAATCACACTTATTTGATCAAAACCGTTTTTAACTCCAAATAATATTTTGGTTCGCTTGTTTGGTCCTAGTGGTTAACGCCCTGGACTGCCTCCCCGGAGCTGGGATCAAATCCCGGGCCGACATTTTTCAGCGCGAAGAGTTTTCCATTTTGTTTGTATCAATAACATTGCGAAACAATATTCCTAGCGAATTATAAGTAATGGCGCTATAAAAAATTAAAATGGGCGGATTGACTGGATCCGTTTACAACCGGTCTAGGTGCTATTAATTGACTAATAATACACTAAAAACAAGTAGTCATGAAAAGTCTTGAGATTGAGACTCCCCATGTTCCTTAGAGGAATTTAAAAGGGATTTGTTAAAAATATTTTGGTTTGTATTTACTCTCTATGGTTAAATAAGTATCACCAAAATCGTTCCCGACCTTTTTGTTATTTTACCAACTGTTATCGACCTTCAAAACAATCTAATATCTGAAAATTCAGATGACACTGTAAATAATTTGTTCCATTATTAAGTGTTGATTGTTAAAATTGATCTAGAACTGCACCGAGTACATTGACTCAATAACCCAATAAAACAACGAGGCTAATTTCACAAGATGTTTTTATTATATTGGTAAAAAAAACTCTTATCCTATTAAAATACATTATCTGTTTAAATCCAGTTTAAATTAAAAAATAATTTTAATAATTAAAGTAATGGATAAAATTCAAATTAGATTACTAATTAATTAAAATACAAACTGCAAATATCATTCAATTTGTACCATTTGACAGATTGTTTTTGGGCAAAAGAAATTATAATCGAGCTACTGGCAAATACATATTTCTACAAGTCTAACTCTTTTCCGCCAAATTTTCACGGAATTGCTTTATTTTTTGCAAGAAGAATGCCTCTAAACTTTCAGCACATTTATAAAATGGGGACTCTTTTGGATTATAGTAGCGGCAATTGTCAAATATTTTTGTCATGTCGCCAATAAACTGGGAAAGAGTTGAGTACTCCTTTTTGTCGATGCGTTTCTCCACTTTGGCCAGATCTAAAAGGGAAAAATATTTAAATAAAACATGTTAAACACTTGTAATTAATAAATCAAATTACCCATTGGCTCTTTGATGACTCTGTAGTAATCGGGTGCCTCTTTGGGATCTACAGGCTCTGTGAACGGCCAAGCACTCTTATGACTGAGAATGCCTTTCATCAGAGTTTTCAGCTCTTCAAACTCAAAATCAGACAATGTCTTCATATTGACCGCACTGACAGAGTCGTTCTTTGTACAAATCGGACATATGTATTCGTCAATGTTCTCCGCCTCTCGCTGCAAAATGCCCACACACCTTCCGTGGAACCAGTCCTGACACTTATCACAACAAATGTAAAACTGAGACTCGTCATACGGCTGCTTGCACAGACAAAACAGCTCCTGAGTATCTCGTGCCCGACGACATTCATCACAGTAGTACTCCTCCATCGTTTTTGATTTCTTCTCATCTATATTTACACACTCGCCGTGGAACCAATTGTTGCACGCATCACAACCAACGTAAAACCTGCAATTCAAAGAAAATAGTAAATTTATTTTATAATAATTATTTATACAGCTAGGTTCATAAGATTAGAAATTTTTAAACACTAGATTTGTGTTTAATATTCCTTGTCTACCGTGTCTTATTCGAGGTTTTATGAATTTTTGAATCAATTAACACAAAAATTTAAAATAATTAATTTGTTCACATTCCATTTAATTTTAAATCATCGATTAGACCCGGGGTTCCCAAACTGTACGCCGCAGCGCCGTAGAATGTATGTAAAAGCGCCATGGAAAGTATGACTTTTATATAAATTTGATGAAAATATTTCATGGAGGTCAGACTCTTCATTAAAGCATTTGTGTTATAAAATGTCTTTGACAGAAGAATTATTAGTACTGTAATATCAATTTAATGCAACTAAAATGCAAATTATAAAGAAATCAATTATGAAAAAGATAAAACTACTAAAGAACAAATTCTTACTTCGTTTCATCATAAGGGGTCCGGCAAATACAAAACAGTTTCTCTTTCTTTTTAGTTCCATGTTCAGATCCCATTTCGCCTTTGGAAGCCCTTTTACTGGCTTGTTTTTTGGCCGGCGAAGAAGCAGAAACTTTGTTTTGTTCATTTGATACAGAAGACTCCACCTTGATGGCTCCGCTAGTGACTCGTTTGATGATGGACTCCTTTTCTGGTGACTTTGGAATATCTTCCTTCTTGATAAATTCCGTTCCTTTTATGGCCAGTTGCGTTTTAACCTCTTGCTGGATCTCTTCCTGCAAAGATTTCTCCAGTGACATTCTCTTCTGCAACATGTCCTTCCTTAGTTGCTCCTTGTGATTTTTCAAAATTTCCTACAATGTTAGTAATTCATTTTCTCCTAAAATATTTAAAAAAAATTATCCTTACCTGCATTTGGATGGGGTTAATCTGCTTTTTAACTTCCGGCTCTTTTCTGACTTGTACCACTTGCTTGGGATGGATAATATGAATTATAGGTGGTGGAGCAGGTTTTATTACTTGCTGATGGCTCACAATCACCTCTTGAATTTTCGGTGGCTCTGGTCGAATTTCGTCCAATTTATTTTTCAGGATTATTGACGAATTGTGCATACTTTTTCGATCGCTTCTGCCCGATCCCGTCTTTGTACGCCTCTTCTTTTGCGTGTACCAGTCATCATCATCGTCGTCTTCAATACCGCCTGCATCTTCTTCTAAATCGTCGTCATCGAGGTCATCATCGTCATAATCTCTTCGCACTCTTTTCCTCCCCGAAACTGAAGAAGGCGCAACGAAGGGCTTCTCTGCTGTATCCGATTCATATCCAAACGACATGTCTCCACCCTTCATTTGACGTTCTTGATATCGTTGCAAATTAAGTAACTTCATTTCAATTTCCGGGTTCAAGTTCTCCTGCTTAAGAGCATTTCTAATTGCTAAAACACACGATTAATTCAATTCATTACAGATTTCTTTGTATAAAAATCTATTTGATATCCTTACTTTGTTGGATGTAGTCTGGTGTTACTTTAAACGAACCATCATCTGCATCCCCACTCCCGTCCTCAATCTTACTCTCAGACCCACCCTTAACAATGTTCAATGCATCTATGGATTGGTCCTCAATCTTCACAATTTGTCCGATTTGGTTTCCGCTCCCTATTAATATCGGCGTGCCAACAATTTTACCCGTATTTTTTGTCAACATTTTCTGAATCAGGCTACTTTTTACGTCCGAATTAATCAAATGGTTTCCGGTACCACCTTGTATTATTATTTTTGTGCTCCCACTCTCCCCATCTTTGTTCTCGTCGCCAGTAGTCGGTGACAGGAGCACAGTCGTCTAAAAAATGGTCAGAATGACAATCATTTATCTACCGTCTTAGAGAGGCTTGTCGTCGTCTTGATTTCATTTAGAGAAAATTGAAATATTCAAAAGACACAGAATTACACGCTATTTAGACACTCAATGCTTTACAGAAATTGTGTTTTGAGGACCAATCCGTTTTAAAATGCATCACTTAAACTAGTTAGTTACCTAACTCATACCTAACTGGCCGTGAAAATCCAATTTGAACATTATCTATTGGGAGAGAACTCTTTGCCAGAAGTACTACCATATAATAACTCTCGAAATAATAACCAAAAACTATATATTTTATAGGATGTTTATTTAAAATCAACGGAAGGGAAATTAAAAACAAGTTATATTCAATTTGTGTCAAGTCGTTTAATTTATTTAAAAAATAATAGTTATTCGCATTATCAGTCCCAGTTGTTAACCCTTCCTCCTATTCATCGTCACTTTAGCAGTGCATTTGATAATTTAAATAGTCTTATCGATTATAAGGTATCATCAACTAGACTAAAAGTGTGTCTGTGAAAATACATTAGAGGGTAACAGAATAACCAAAAAATATATTCAAAAATTGTTCTTCTTTTTGTGTTCTTTAATCTCATATTTTTTGATTATTTTTACATTTCGGTATTTCAAATTCTTTATATACATGCAAGCATTTTAAAAGGATTGGCAGTTCTGTCAGATAAATTCTGTTTTCTCTGTTTCTCTTCTTTCCATTTTTATTACCATTGATCTTTTGAATAAGACAACATTTCTCTTAATTTACTATCAAGTTTAAAAAGAAATAAATAATAAAAAATAAATACAAAAATACGTCACAAAACATGATGTAGGTTTTTATAGCTTTTTTTAAACTATTAATTTGATGTTCATTGTCAATTTCATAGAACAGTGATCATACTCTTTTAATAATACCTAACATTGCATTTTTCACTACTATATTCCTCGAGCTACAATATTATACTTATCTTACGGATATTAGATCTAATCTTTTTCTTTAATTTTAATTACAAAAAAGTCCTATATTAACCTAAATCTAACAGAATGTTGATTTTCAATATTGGATTTTGTTCATGTTCTTCAAAAAGGCAAGAATGCTTTCCATTTTTACTTTCTTCTAAATAAAACATACATAACGTCGCAAAAGTATTTCAACAATAAATTACAGTGATATAAAACATGTTAATTAAACAAGATACAATATGCTGGTTATCAATGTTACGAATAGAAATTTTAAACTGGAATGATATAACTAAAATTAAGATACTGTTTTCTTATGTTGTTCTTCTTTGTTTCATTTGGCCCTAATTCCTAATCTCTTCAAAGATTTCCTAATCTATACACTTACTTGTTGCTGTGTATTCAGATCACTTTTTGACGGAGATGCTTGTACAGGAGCCAATGGTGGAGGCTGAGTGGTTTTCACAGGTGTCGTCGGCTGAACCGCAATATAAATCTTCGTAGGTCCCATCAATGCGCCTTGTTTGGAATCTTGGGCTGAAATGAATAAAATTAAATTAGTTAAGAATACATTTTAATCAAATGAAATACTTCTAGAAATATTGAACATTGTATTAATGAAACTTATTTTCTGTAATTCCGTATCGAAAAGTATCCACTTTTTAATGTAAATTGTAATTTTGTAACGGTTTACTTTACAGCACGGAGTGCGGTAATATTTAATATATATGATTTGTTAGTGTACAATAAAATAAGCCACCTATTAGTTTTAAACGAGAAAAATGCATTTTGCCTCGTATTTCACACCCGTTATCTGACTTTACACCCATGAAGCACAAAAATAATTTTAATTAATCAGAAATAATTTGCAAATCCTTACCTTTCAATAGCTGCAACTTGATCTGTTGCTGCACCAAGGCAAATTGAGCTGGAGAAAAGTCACCATTGGACAGTCCTGAGAGCACGATTCGGGGTCCATCGGCGGACTGAGTCACTTGAGCCGTCACCGCTTTAATGACGGTTCCTGGCGGATGTCCTTGCAGCATTGCTTGGATTTCTGGACTATTCTGAGACGTGTCTTCTGTTGGATTTGGTTCAGCTGGGGGATTTTGTTGTGTCGGTGCTTCTGCTTCACTTGTTGATGCCGTCAAAGCGGCTTCTTGCTGTGGCGTGGTTACGATTTGCGCCGGCCCATTCTCTTGTTGCTTCACATGGGCCACAATTTGAGCTTGATTACCGCCCGCGATTGGTCTGACAATCACCTGTTGCCCATTCACGTTCACAATCTGCAGCTTTCCACTGGCTAACTGCTGAGCCAAGTTCGTGTTACTTTGAACTATCAACTGCTGCTGAGCCTGAGGCTGGGCCGTCTGAATCTGATATTGTACTTGAGGTGCTGCTGCCACCTGTTGCTGGATGACTGGCTGCTGAATTACCTTTACTGGGGATGTTACCGTTGCTGTTGGCTGCTGAACTTGAGCCCCTTGGGTGATGAGTCTTTGGCCAGGCGCCAACACAAACCTCTGATTGCCAATGACAATCTGCTGGCCAGTTTGTCCCGTGGGAGATGTTATAATCTGCTGCACGACTTTCGTTGGCTGATTGATGAGAATTTGCTGCGCTTGTTGCTGCTGTCCAATCTGATTCTGCTGGACAATCAACTGAGGTTGTTGAGTGGCATTATTAGTCGCAACCAGAATCCGTTGTCCACTTGTCCCCTGGTTGATAATATACTTCTGCCCCGGATTTTGAGCCAGAAGTTGTTGCAAATTAGCAGTATTGACCATTTTCGAGGGAGTCGCCGCGGGACTACTAGAACTAGTCGCCACCAAAGTCGGACTAGCCACCTTCGTCCCAATTATTTTATTTCCTATTGCCGTCTTCTGAACTATTGTAGTCGACGTTGGAACTTGTTGGATTATCTTCTGGACAACGGTTTTCGTCCCGGGCACTGTTGATTGCCCGGCCGATCTGATAATTAACTGCGGTGTTTTACTTGTAGCCTGATTAATAACTGTTCCCGCTGGCCGCGAAATAATCGACTTCATTCCCAAATTGGTGATCTGCTTCACTACTGGAGATCGCGCAATCGCTGTTAAAATTAAAACATAATTTAAAATTCAAATTTATTTTCAACGACACAAACAACCGTCACCGATGTGGGAAACTATTCGTTTTACGTAATCAAATGGCCTATCTATTAATCTAATTTATCTAATATTTCACAATTCAAAATTGAATAGAAATTCTTCGAATCCTATTTGTTGACAGGTTTTTACCACCGAAATAGAATACACATACTACGAAGAAGACCATCTCTTTCGTAACTTTAATCGGTATCCATTTTTTAATGGCTGCCAACTACTAGTAGAAAGATTCGGTTTTACTCTTCGATTCTGTGCACTCCATCTAAGCTTTGAAAACATGTCCGTGTCGAACAAATATTATTAACGACAATAGTCGTTTGACAGTTGTTATATTCTAGTATAGCATAAAACAAACTTACATTGAGTACTTAATATCTGAAGTTTGCCATCTGGTAATTGGATCAATTTTTGATTTGGATTCAGTCCACGGACATTGAGTTTGCCGTCCGCTCCTCTGAATATTTGCACCTTCTGTTGCTGATCTGCCGTGGCTGGTGGCTTATTGATTATTTGTTCGTGTATGATTTTGGTGGTGCCGTCCGGATTCTTACAGATTCGACGAATTATTTGCTTCGTACCAGTTGTGGCAGTGGTAGTTCCTATTTTAACAAACATTAAACCAAATTAATAAATGTTAAGTTAATAAGAAAATAAAGTTCTCCAACAAAACATAACTCTATATTTAATTTTTTGATAAATATATATGTTAAACGTCTATTTCACTAATAAAATAAGGTAAAAAAAATAACATTATTAAAACTTTCTTCAGATTAAAATTTCTACCTGTTTCATGTACAACTGCCTCCGTTTTTTGAGTAATTGCAGCTTTGTAAAGTATTTTGTTTTTATAAAAAATAACTCATACTTAAGTTAACACAATAGTTACCTTTGTTATCTAGGCCTCGTTTTTGATTAATTGCAGCCCTTTGGATTCGTAATTGTTGTTCCAATTTCTCTTTGATTTCTTCTGGTGTCGCTTTACCGCTTATCACAATGGTTCTCTGGATAGTTCCAGATGCTACATCCAATTGTCTGGCCGGAGGAAGTTTTCCAGTCGATGTTCTTGTCACAGGTAGAATATTTCCCTTTTCGCTCCTGAAAAGGATTTTAAAAAATTAATAACATATTTATCAAAGAAATTATTTAATTTAAAAAAATCTAAAGATAATTAAACAGAAAAATTACTAACCTGTCTCCATACTGTTTTATTTCCCAGAGTTCCAACTTGTCTTCGTCCACCCATTCTTCTGTCACTTGTGGCTCGGTGTGTTGAGGTGATTCGGCCCGCTTCCTCTTCCTTAACCCTGACCGAATGGACGTTACTTCTCTAACTGCTTTTGGGAGTTCTAATGGAATAACGACTTTGCGTCTCAAATATTGAGTACGTTCCATAAATTTGCCCACATGTCGATGCTTGAGGATTTCCAAATTCATAATCTCATTTTCAGTAGTGATTTGATGCTTCCCATCTAAGGTTGGAGACTTGGCTTGCATGTCGTCCCATCTTAGGCAGGTCCAAATAATTCTTAAACCCAAACAAACCGAGTTCAAAGTTTTGGAATTCATTAGACGGTACAGCCAACACGTTTTGAAGAGCGGCCTTGGACATGGATAGGGCCACACCGAAATATTGTTCTTGGACTGTGGATTGAATCCAGAGGCAACAATCTTTCCGCCTGATCTTGCAATTCTAATCAGCTCATGTCGAGGTAACACTAAAATTGATTTACTTCCCCGCCTTGTTTTAAAATTACCCACAACTGGGAATTTGTTCTTGGTTTTGGTCTTATCTTTGACAGTACTACCTGAAGGTTCCTCCAACTGTAACTTCAAATAAACTCGACCTTGTGGCGATTTCGTCGAATATATCAGCTCCGACCCATTTGGACCCAATTCCGGTTCAAATTTAACCTCCTCTTTCTTCACAATTTTGGTCCCCGTTGAAAATGGAAATCTGCGATTCAGTTTTTTGGGAGGAACTTCCTTTTCACTCTTCAGCACATCACTCTGAAAACCAAATCCGTCCGAAAAGCGTGAACTTTTATTTACATTATTTGCGTTGTTTGAATTCTTCGCCTTCGGCGGACGACCTCTATTTCCACGCCTGGGAGTCGCTTCTTCTGGGGGTTTGTCCATTCCAATCGCCGAATCGTTTGACTGCTCTTTGGTTATGTCCATTCCATTGGACATTTCATCTTTAATTGCTTCATCTTTAGGCTCCTCCTTTATCTCCACGTCTTTGTTCAGCTGTTTGGTCAAATTCTCTTCCATCTCCAATTCATACTTTTTCTTTGTCAGACAATCCGAAAAGTATTCCTCATCAAATTCATGACTAGCTTCTAGGCCACATTTTAGATCCTTAATAATTGTCGAGAAATCGTCTTCATCCACTAATACTTCTGGCTGATTTAATTCTTCGGAAAGGAGTTTCTTCTCTGCATCACTACTCTTCCCGTTCGTCAACTTTTGTTCGAGAATCGATGGAACTGGCTTGTTTAAGAGCTCCTTGGAACTGACACCGACACTGTGCGCCTTTCGAGTCAAATTAAGTAGTTGTTGTCGCACTTTATCTTTCTGCATACAAAGGGGCGAATAGCAATTGGAAGCCTTCTTCAGAATCAAATTCGGACCGGGATTGCAGTCCTTGCTGTAGCACTGATAATTCTTTCCAATTTTATTCAACTGGCCGTAGAGAATTCGCACAGATTGTGTTTGTTTTGAAATTGAATTCAATAGCTCAGCATTCGGTCCAGTGATTGCAGCCATCGAATTAGTGGTCGAAGTTTTAGGTTCTTCGCCCAAAATTGATAGCAAATCATTCTCACTGGCTGGACTATTCGTAGTTGTAGTAGGAGTAATTGTATGCTTAGGAATATCTTCCGAACTTTCTATATCAATATCCTTTTCAGGATCTTTGGCCCCATTCACAGCTGGCTGGACATTCTTGATTTCCGCATCTTTTAGTGCCACTCTGCGCGACAGTAAATTATCCAATTTCGATTTCCTTGCCATTTTCGGATATAAAACTCGTCCGGAAGAGGATAAGGCCATACTCACATCGATATAGTCGAATGTCTTTGGAACACCAACCACTTCTATTTGTCCACACTCTTTAGTCAACTCCTCATTTCTCTCACTTTCTTCAACTAAGACTCCCCAAGTTATTGGCGATATATCAATGACTTTCTCTGGGGCGTCTTCCGTTGTTTGAATCCGGGTTGCAATTTTATGGGTTGGGATTTCAAACTGTGGTTTATTCTTCTTCACTTGTCTGCGATTAGACGAGAGCCACATCCAGCTCCACTGTCCATGAATACGATACTCTTCCCCTTTCTGTTTCCACACCTGATGCTTCAGACCGAGCGAGTATTTGACGAAATTAAAAGCCAATCTATTCCGTTCCTCTTCGTCAGCGTATTCACGTTTTTCTCGCTTCTCGATTTTCTTCTTTTCCTCGCGCTCGTTGCTAGTAATTCGGGTGAGTTTGATGTGGCCCAAATTCTCTAGCCAAACACTGGCAAAAATAACGCTCTTCATACAAGCCTGCAAAGCTATTAGAATTCTTACAAAATCACGAGGGCTTTCAGTGGTGGACACTTTTTGAAGCCAAACTTTTCTCAAGTTGACCCAATTGGGATGTAGAAAGGGTGTGGGAATATTCTGTTCTAGACTCAAAATAGTCGCTCTAATTGAGACTACAATACTCTGCTTTGTAGTATTCGCCCCTCCAATCCATTTAAACTCAGAGGCTTGGGTTAGGCTGAACTTATGAGACAAATGCCGTTTTTTATCCCGTTCCTCATTCCTTTGGGGCTTATTTAGAGCATTCACATTTGTTGAAAACAGATTCACATAAGTTTTAAACGCATTTTCCTGACCCAATTTGAAGAACAGTGTACCAGTTGAGATCTGCTGAAGGCGATTCCTGGTCAGTCTTGACTCTTCAGGAGCTCCTTCAACCACCTCTTCATGTTCCACTTCCATGGCATCATCGTCCAATTTACTCTCCTCTCCGTTTGTAATCATTCCTTGCTCCATCTTCTTCACCTTTTCGTTCAACACCTCCAAATATGCTTTTTTGCCCCCTCGATGCTGGTTTGTAAGGGATTCTGTCAAAGTCATTTGTCTTAGAATTTCCTCTTTGTGTTCATTAATCTCTTGACATAACGCCTCCTCCATATCGTTTTCATCCAGAAGAGACAATAGATGTTCAAACTGAGCAACAGTCGTATAATACCACACTTGCTTTCCATCTTCCGTTTCAATGAAAATCCTCCTGGACACAAACCAGAACTTTCTTCCGTGTCGATCATAGCCCAAATGCTCCTGTCTGCACAGCAGGCCTTGTTTCTCCTGCTGACTGACACAGTCCCCCACTCCAGACACTTTATGAGTCTTGCAAATACTGCACTGCCAATCTTCTGTGGGAACGTCCACCAACGGTGGGTCAACACACTCCAAATGGAACACCGCTGGACAGGTCTCACAACACAGCAAGTCGCCCAATCGGTGGCAGATGCGGCAGTGGTCGTCATAATGAATAGGTCCCTCCTGAAGAAGATTATCACGAATTGGTGTCGTTATTAGAAATTGATCAACCAAAAACTGGAGCACAGTCAATCGGTCTTCAATGTCACAGAACGGATACTCTTTCTCGATCAGAATTTGAAGGACGTCTTTATCAAACCCGACATCACTTTCCACATAGCACCTCAGCACTTCAGGCCAAGTGAAGCTGTCCATCAAATAGAGGGTGATGTTGACGCTGTCCTTCTGGTCGAGCGGTCCAAAATGAGTCGCCTGAGAATCCTCTTCGCGAATAATTGCCTTCAAAAGCATAATGTGTATTTCGGTCAAGAGGTTGCTCTGCTCCTCACACACCAGAGCCGCCGAAAAGTCTTCCAATCGGAAGGGAGACAACCTCACTAGATTTCGGAATCGGCGAAGTACTTCGTACAGTGATGTCACTCTCAACACCACGTTTTGAGGTATCAAAAGATCATCAGATGTCTCCGGCAGCTCTAAGGGCGGCACTTCTATTTGTCTTAACCAGACTGGCTCTGGAGTTGGTTGTCTTGGTCGAC
>JXOV01020239.1:1535-30647 GCA_001014945.1 Clogmia albipunctata | reverse complement strand
TGTCTTAACCAGACTTGCTCTGGAGTTGGTTGTCTTGGTCGACGTCCCAATTGATTTGCATTACTGTTTCCGCTGTAACTGCTCAGCGAATAGTCGCTATCACTGTCATTCTCAACTGGATCTATGCTCTCAGAATCTGAGGGGGACATCAACAGATTGTCGTCTTCATTGTCGCTTTTGTCTGTTGAATCACCAAAATCAGATCCATAGTGATACTCTGATTCAAAGCCTAGTAATGGAATCGAAGAGAGTTTGTTAGATTTTAGAAAATGAACAATAACTTGTATATAGATCTATTCTTTTTTAACATTAAATATATTTTAATTTGAAGGAAACCATAATTAAGAAATTGAAAAAAATACCTCTTCGACCAGGTGTTGTGTTTATTGCTCCTCTATTACTTTTAGCTGGTGCTCGTCCACGTCTCTTTCGGGAAGACAACGGCCTGGTGAAGCTCCCACGTCCGCCATCTTCACTATTCTGTGGAGAAGAAGCCCTCGAAGCTGATGGAGTGCTGAACTGGGAATCTGATCCTCCTCTGTTTTGGAGGTATTTGGGCTTCTTTAGCAGGTGATACTGGAATTTCTGACTGCGGTCCGACATGGGCGTCTTCGGAGGTCGCCCTCTTCGCTTTACGCCTCGACCACTCATGTTGTCTTTATTTACTGGTAATTATCTTCCGCCAATTTATGCTACAAGGGAAAAAGAGACAATAATTAGATTTTCACAAATTGTGAGGTTATGAGATTTTGCAAATAACAAAAAAACAAAATACACATTCGAAAATACTATCAAAATGTTCCCAATGGCTCCATTTTTCAATATCCTAAATTTAAAATTCTAAACTCAGTTCAGTTATCTTGCAACAAAAACTTTTCACGTTTTCGCAAATGGAGAAAAATGATGCCACTAAAAACGCTCCTAACCAGACCACTTCCACAAAAATGTACCAATTTCAAGTTGTTCCCCAGATTTCAATAATTGGTCGGCTTTCGGATGTAAACAAAAACAAACTGTTTTGATAATTTTTCAGCAAAATTACGAGAGAAAACCGAAATGCAAAGCAAAGAAGTTTTTCGAACAAAAAGATTTGGCGGACGCGAACCGAACTTAGCCGAATGCAAAGCGTTTTTATTGGATGTTCGAAATGTCAAAATTTTGCTAATTTCAGAAATTTAAACAGAAACCAAAACTTTTTGCAGTAATCTTTACGTTATTAAAGCACACAATTATTACGACTATAGAAAGCAAACACAAAAGAAAATTAAAATCACCATTTAATTCACAAACCGTGAAAAATGCACTACACATTGATTTTCACTTCAGCCAATCAGACGCCGCGCTCGCTACAACCGAAGCCAGTCAGTTCAATAATAATAATATTTTATGAAATGCACTTTTAAACAAAATTTAATGGAATTATAATTTTGAACAAATTTTAAACAACATTATCTAGTTTAAAAGGCATAATGCCACAATTTGATAAATAAAGATGACCTTTTTTATTCTTATATTTCATCATTTTTCTCTGTAGAATATTTTTAAGCCATTTATTATAGCAATTCAACTAGAATAACAGTTCCAACGAAATTTCAGCTAAATTTTTACTTAAACAAGAACACAAATATAATTTTATTACTTTTTCACGACAAGCTTGGGTTACACTGCTAACATTATGCGTTTATTCACGTGTTTCTGTTCTTTTTACAACACTTAGCACTTATTGTCATAAAATCTCACTTATTTTTGTAAAAATAATATAAAACTGCAATATTCCGGCGTTTTTTCAACCTTTTTTTTTAACTTTTTCAACTGTCATTTACTGTCAAAGGAATTTTCTCTTAATAGAACTGTCAAAAATATAATAATAATAATAATTAAAATAAACTTTAGAAGTTGGAACACGAAAATTAAGCCCCATAATGTTAAAATCAGACGTCCAACACCAGTTTTGGGTTACTAAGAAGACTGTCCAGAGAAAGTTTGGCCAGAAGGAGGACGAGTGCATAATTAATTCCGATTCCGAATTGGACACAAAAATTGAACTTTTCAATTCTATCGTGAAGAGCACCAACAGTTTGTTTCGTGTAGTAGACAACTATCAGGAGCGGTTGTGCTGCCTAGCCACCGAGGAGAATCAGTTGGGACGATTCCTAAAGGAGAATGGCAAACAGAGTTCGACGAGCAGTAAAGTTATGGTCTTTGCAGGAAAGGCCATTTCTTATTGTGGCCAGCAGAGAATGACCTTAAGACCGTCCGTCATTCGTCTATACAATGAGGTGGAGACATTCCGTACTCGAGCCATAAGGGACACAAAAGAAACCATCGAAGCTATGGAACGTGAAAGAACCAATTATCGAGCCAGTTTGAGTTGGATGAAGTCAGTCAGCGCTCAATTGGATCCGGACAGTGACAAGGGACTGGAGAAATTCCGCAAAGCACAAAACCAAGTTCGTCTTTCCAAACAGAAGTTTGATCGTCTGAGTTTGGATTGTTTAGAAAAGATTGACTTGCTGGCAGCTGCTCGATGCAACATGTTCTCCCACGTCCTCATTTCGTACCAAGCTGCGATGCTGAATTTCGCCACGAAAACTTTAGAGACTCTCAAAGTGGCCTCGAAAGTGCTTCAATGTGAACCGAATTATACCTTTTCCATTCTATTTCAAGACAAACCCCTAGAAGCTAATCCAGCGGAAAGTAAAAAAGAACCCGTTGAAGAAGTCCCTGCTGGAGATTTGGACCCCGACCAAATGCTATTCTTTCAAGAGGACTTTAAGGAAGACAATAAAAATGAAACTGAATCTCAAGCAAAGAGTCCAGAGAAGGCAACTGAAGCGGAAGTACTATTGAATATTGAAAGTAATGAGAATAAGGGAAATGAACAAAATGTCGAATCAAAACCAACACCAAGCACCTCACTTCTGGACGGAGTTGACGAACTGGATGAGTTTATTCTCAAGTCCAACAATGCTTCATACATGCCTTCTCAACTTTTGCTGAACATGGATTTCAATTTCCTAAACACAGAAGAACCTTCTGTCGAACCAACAAACGCTGATAACAAGAGTATAATCGATCTCTTTCCGTCTCAGTCGAGTAAATCCCTATTAAACCCCATGTCATTGTTACCAAATCGAAAAGCGGATACCTCAAAACCAAAAGAATCGCCTACATTGTCTGCAAATGCGAGTAAATCAAAGTCTGGAAAGGACATGTCCACTTGGTTTCAACTGTTTAGTGAACTTGACCCGTTGGCGAATCCTGATGCATTCGCCAAACAACTCGAAGGACATTCCAACAGCAGTCATTCCGCATAATTTATTCAACTTATTTCTTTATATCGTCTAAACAAACTTATTGATCTCAAATAATATACCAATCTCTAGTCAACGTCCAAAGCTAGTTTCTACGTAAATTATAAATTATTTTAAAATGTCATAAATGTATTTATTGGAAAATAAATGAAGTATTTATTAATTATGAAAGGTGGATTTTAATAAAAAATCAAAATTGAGGTAACAAACTCCAGTTCATTGCGGCTGCGCGTGATTTTTCGGTGCTGATAAAAGTCAAACATACATATTATCTCGACGGTGGTGCTCGCTTTTTTATTTTTGGTCTCCACACAGAGATATAAACATCAATAACAATCATTTTATCAAGTGGTTTCCATCCGAGGAGCCACGCCGTTGATCATTTTAAATTGGTCAGTGTGAATCTGGTGCGGTGGGAATTCAGTTGGGAATTAATTTCTTGTAACAGTTTCTAAGGAGAGTAAGAAGGAAAATGTTGAATCGAGTTTTAGTGGCATCCATTCCCACGAGGACGAATAATCTATTTCGAATCGGTAAGGAAATTATTAGGTTATCTTTACAAAGTTCTGCAAAAAAATTATTATCAACACAGCCTCGAGAAGTGCAACCACGCTAATCGAGCCGAATGGCCCAAAGGTGCAAACCGAAATACCCGGCCCAAAGTCTAGACAGCTGATCAAGGAGTTAAGCGCTCTTCAAGTAAGTCTAATCTTTGTTTTTATAAAACACACCGTTATTTCAAAGTGAGAAACGAAATCTTACATCGCAGTTATGATGGTTTTGTTAATTGGTTCAATTGATTTCAATTTAAAAATAACCATCCTAGTGTCGGCCAACATTATTTATGGAGCATAAAACAAAAGAGCATGTTGACATTGAAAATTTTAGCAATGCTAGAAATAGACGATTTTATCAAGGGCAAACTTATTTATACACGGTTTCTTGATCTTTCAGCAAGCTGGATCAGTTCAATTGTTTGCTGATTATGATCGCTCGTATGGCAATTATCTTGTCTGCGTTGATGGAAATATACTCCTGGATGTATTTACTCAAATATCATCAGTTCCATTGGGATACAATCACAAAGAGCTTTTGACGGTTTTCCAAGATGAGCACAATTTAAAAAGTAATCTCGTCATACCTCATTGGCAAAATGAACATCATTTCTAATGTGCATTTATCTAATTTACAGCCTTAGTTAACAGACCAGCACTGGGCGTCTTCCCAGGTGCTGATTGGGCGAAAAAATTACAGTCCGTTCTAATGGGGGTCGCTCCAAAGGGACTGCCTCAAGTCTCCACAATGATGTGTGGTTCTTGTTCCAACGAGAATGCCTACAAAAACATCTTCATTTGGTACCAAGGCAAGCAAAGGGGAGACAATGCTGAATTTTCTCACGAAGAAATCAACTCCTGCATGATTAACCAAAAGCCCGGTAGTCCACAACTCTCTATGTTAAGTTTCCATGGAGCTTTTCATGGACGTACTTTAGGAGTTTTATCTACTACTCATTCCAAAGTAGGACTTACTGTTTAATCTACTTCTCAATCAATTTAAATTCATCTTATTTTTAGTACATCCACAAAATAGATGTACCTGCTTTTGACTGGCCAGTAGCGCGATTCCCAGAGTACAAATACCCATTAGAGGAAAATGTAAAGGAAAACAAAGAGGAAGATGCCAAATGCTTAGCTCAAGTCGAGGATTTAATTCAACAGTGGTCAAAGAAGGGAATGCCCGTTGCAGGCATTGTGATTGAGCCAATTCAGAGCGAAGGAGGAGATAACGAGGCTTCGCCTGAATTCTTCCAACAATTGCAGAAAATTGCTAAGAAAAATGGAGCAGCTCTACTAATTGACGAGGTAATTAGCTTAAATTTCTGCTAATTTTTAAAGGTTTATTTTAATTTCTAATGATTTACATGTATTTAGGTTCAAACAGGTGGTGGAGCTACTGGAAAAATGTGGTGCCATGAACACTTCAATTTACCAGAGAGCCCAGATGTTGTAACATTCAGCAAAAAAATGCAATTGGGAGGATATTATCACGGCAGCCACATGAGACCACCCCAAGCCTATCGGGTCTTCAATACTTGGATGGGTAAGAATGAAATGAAATTTTTAGTCCTTTGGTTGCATTGAAAAGGTTTTAATCAATTTGAATACATAAAATTGATTTTTGTTTTTTATAGTTATTTTTAAAGCACTAGGGTTTTAATTATGTCTGACTTATCAAACTTGTTTTATAAATAACTATACTTTTATTCGAGTACCATTTAAATATCGAACCCGAGTCTTATAAATAGAATTTTTATCATTTTAATATGATTTTGATTGCATATCTTTCAATGTTCCTTTTACTATTATTCAGGTGATCCAGGAAAAGTCTTACTCTTGGAGAAAATCAACGAAGTAATCAAGAGGGACAACCTTTTAGAGAATGTGGAGAAAGTGGGCAAACATTTGAAGTCCAATTTACTGGACTTGGAGAATGAATATCCCCATCTGCTGAACTCAACGCGCGGTCGAGGTACCTTCCTGGCGATAAACGCCAAAAATACCAAAATGAGGGATGAGATTTTGGCCCGACTGAAGCAGGAAGGCGTCCAATCAGGTTAAATAATGACATTTCTTATCTCTAGTCAATAACTTACTCTTCTCTTTGTTTATTATATGATTTCTAATCGCAAATTAGGCGGCTGCGGAGATGTGGCTATCAGATTCCGGCCAGCTCTTATCTTCCAGGAAAAGCACGCCAATATCTTTATAGACAAATTCAGGACTGTCCTCAAGGGCCTCTAAAAAGCAGTTGCAGCAGCAGGATAGAGTATCTAATCGCTTATTTTGATAAGGGATGAATTCGTTTGTCTTCCAGCATTTATCGTCGCACAGCATAATAAAACGTTTTAAAACCACTCAAAAATTATTATTATTATTCCTACTATTATTATTGATAAATCAGCTGCAAATGTCAACAAACAAACACAAATTCAATGTCGGTTTGTGTTTGTGTTATCATTGCAAAGTTTTCAATCGTTTTGTGCGGTCTTTGTGCACCAGAAATGCGTTTTTAATATAGCCAATTCGTCAGATAGATCAATTAAAGTGTGACATTACAGAGTTGCAATTGTGGTTTGTGTAAATGTGGGGATTAGGAGTGGAATTATAAAAATGTGGATTAAACCCAAAGAGTGTCTCTTCCCTTCGCCCCTTTGGTGAGTCATTATCATCTGAGATCAGATTTTATCTAATACTGACGATTCAATGCAGGATTAACGAAGTTACGGAAAAGAAATCCACCTATTTCGTGGTCCAAAGGCGAAGAGGTCATGGGGAAAGTAAAGGCTTATCATCGCTCCTTGTCGGTACCCTGGACAGTGTTTTTGATACGAAACCAGCCCCCTTTCGTATTCTACACCAAACGCCCAAGTCAGAAGTTTACTATGGTATTTAATTCCTGGAAATAGATTTGTTTCCCTATTTGATACCCATTCTTTTACAGAAATTGCCAGTGCTTTGACAAAAGATGAAATAATGAGGGACTGGAGTTGGTTGGCGAACAACTTGTTCGCAGTGTTGACAGAGATGGAAACGGAGGAGGAAATCACCAACTTTGTAATCTGCAAAATCCACTCCTTGGTCACACACAATAACATGGGCAATCCAGTGAACGTTGAGGCTGGCACAGCAGACCCAATGGCGTTTCAGGTTGTCGCCTCCAAGTTCAAGGAGAAGTTCAATGTGATTAGTGACGATAAATTAATCAATTACTATTCCTGCAAGTGAGTAATTTTGAAAAATGAAAATTTTAATTTATTTTAACCAAAATCGGCTTTTCAGTTATATCAAGACGAAATTACCCAGACAAGGACATATCTATTTGTCATTAAACCATCTCTGCTTCTACTCGTACATGTTTGGCAAAGAAACAAAACTGATTATTCGGTATTCGGACATTGTGGAGTTGTCCAAAGGGGCGAATTATATTTGGGTCCGGACCAAAAACAACAAAGAGTTTACGTTCGGTTTGCTTTTCTCCGTCACAGAGACCTTTAACATTATCGAACAACAGAGCAAAATTGCCATGAAGAAGATGATTGTGGACCCGGAAAGTCCAACAATTGAACTGAGAGGCTCGATTTTGAAGCATGATTCAAGGCAATCTTCTACCAAATCTTTACTTTTACGTGATTTTACGGCTCGACAACTGAGTGACGAATACAGGACTTTCTTCAGACTGCCCGCAGAGGAAATGCTCGACGGTAAAATCAAAGCCAATCTTTGGCTCCACAGCAATAAACGATACTCCCACGGAACCATGTATTTGTCCCAGAATTTCCTGTGCTTTAGGAGCGATGTCAAAGACTGGGCCAGTGTTGTCATTCCGCTGAAAAATATTACGGTGAGTCAAAAGATCTTTATTAAATTATTCTAGAATTGAATAATAGGTCAGTAACAAGATAAACCAAATTGTTTCTAGAAAAAGACCTACTTTCAATTAATTTGACAAATTTTTATTTTAATACAAAAACTATTATATTATTTAAAGAATCTATAGTAAAATTTTTTTTATTTAAAGTAATAATCAATTTGAAACTTAGTATTTTTTCTGAAAAGTAAAATAAAAAGGTCATTTGTATTACAACGGTGTCAAATAATCTGTTTTTTTAAAACTAGAAAATGAGAAAATCTGCAGTTTGTAGAAAAATATGACAAACTCACTCTTAGATTAAAACTGTTTTTTTTCACTAGTGAAAGAAAAAAATTTTAAACTAATGAAAAATAGTGAAACATTACGAAACTTAAATTTATGCCAAAAAGGTAACTTTTCGACACGGGAATAAGAAAAAAATAATAATTGTTTCAGTAATCATTTTCATTAGAAATGTAAATACGTAAAATGAAGTTCATTAAATTGAAGAAAAAAATATCCATAAAATTCAAATATCTATTTGGCTTAAACTGAGGGTACACTGTTTTTGTTTATTTTCAACTGTCAAAGAATTGTCATTTTTGTGTGAATAACAAATTGTCCAGAGTTTAAATTCTTTTTTTATACAAAAATACGATGGGCAATTTAGATGATGAATCGTTGGATTCATCTGGCGAAAACTTAGTCTGTAATATATGTAACAAAACGTATAAAAATAAGCGTACCTTAGGGCAACACATTAAAACTCACAAAAATCAAGAAGTGGAGTGTGATATTTGTTTAAAAAAGATCAAGAGCAAGAAAATCCTAAGGCAACATAAAATCCGCCTTCACAGCGACGAGAAGAAGAAGTACAAGTGTAATTTCTGCCCAAAGAGATTCTACAGTTCGAGCGACTTTCAACGGTAATAAGGAAAAATATATAAATTTGATTTTTGTTAAACTATCTCCTAATATTCCACTCTTTAGCCATGAAAGAACCCATACCGGTGAAAAGCCGTATCGTTGCGAACACTGTCCGAGGGATTTTGGCTCGTTGAGCAACTACAAGCTGCATGTGAGGAGACACGATGAGGATAATAACAAGAATAAGTGCACAGCTTGTAGTAGAGTTTTTTCGAGTCGAAATGAATTGAAGGCTCATATGGAGACGGGGAACCACACGCCGATTAGTCACGAGTGTAATGTCTGTGAAATGACCTTTAGTACAAGGGTGGCATTTTATGGACATCACAATTTAGTCCATAAGAAGGACGAGAAGAATTACCCTTGTCCCCATTGTAATCAAGTTTATGATAATTATTACAAACTAAATCACCATGCCACTATTCACAACGAGCAGAAGCATATGTGCTCTACTTGCGGGAAGAAGTTCCGGAATAAACAAGGTTTGTCTTACCATGAAAAGGAGCACAATCCAGACTTAGTAAAACCACAAAGGAAAAAGGTGGTTGCAAAAGCACAACCAAAGTCAAAGTGTGATGTTTGTGGGATTCTCGTGAGAACCATCTATTTAGAAGTCCACAAGAAGCACCATACAGACGAGAAAAACTTTGAATGTATCGTTTGTTTTAAGAAATTTGTGTCTAAAGGACACCTTGATGGACATTTGGAAACCCATAGCAATAAAAAATTACATCAGTGTCATATTTGTTCTAGGAATTTCGTAAGAGCAAGCCAATTAAAAAACCATGGCAGATCCCACAGCAAAGACAAGCCATATAAATGCCCAACTTGTCCAAAGGCATTTAAATATCCCTACAACGTAGCAGCTCATGCGACAACTTGTCGTATGGGTGAGAATAAGGAACGATTAACATGTGATATTTGTAAGCAGTCCTTTAAAAGTAGCAAATTGTTCAAAATTCATAAAATTAAATGCAAAACAGAGAATGTAATCGTTGTAGAATTGGCATATGATTCTCAGAAAAATGAATCAAATATACAACAAGAAAATTCTAGCAATCAAGAATTATCAAATCAATTTTCTTCCAATTCAATTGTTGTAGAGAGCTTTGAAAAACCCATAACCGAATGTATTGAAATGAGTAATAGTAAATCTCTAATTGTGGATAATTTAAAAAGTCCAACTACTGATTGTGATATTGCACAAATTGAAGACATGGATATTATTAAAAATTCGAAGGAAATTCTTGTTAAAAATAAATTACTTGAAGATTCCAGACATGAAGATATGTCGGTTTACATTGATAGTAAAGGTTACACCTCAGATGTGGAAGTGTTTGACGATGATATACCCGATTCGACAACTTATTATGAAATAACAATACAAACATGCGAACAACCTAATATTGATGTAAAATTAAAAATTGAATCAAAAATCGAACGAAAAAATACAGATTTCTCAGAAGAAGTCCTAATAGAAAATAATCCACAAACAGAAAAACTTCCAGAAGTCTTAGAGTTAAAGGAAGATCCTTTAGTTAAAGAAACCCAATTGATCGAAAAAGAAGTTAAAAGTGATTTAGAATTTAAATGCGAGCTATGTAATAAATCGTACAGTAAAAAGCTGTACCTAACCAGGCATATGAAACTTCACACTTCTGCTAAACGTTTCCATTGTCGAATTTGCAAAGTCAGTTTTCACCAAAAGGATAAATTAATAAAACATGGAATGGCTACGATTCATCTTGATTTAATGGACTGTATCCGTTTCTGTTCTATTTGTGACCAGAGATTGGATTCTGACAGTTTTCTGGAACATGATCCCAAACACGATGATTCTATGTCTTTTTCGTGTTTTAAATGTGAGAAATCATTTGATGATATAGCAGGTATATCAGAGCACCTCAAAACACACCATATTTTCAAAAGTTTCCTCTGTTTTATGTGTGGTCTTAATTTCGATAACGCCCAAAAGTTGTGTGTTCACAAGCAAAAGATTCACAAAGCCCCGAGAACTGAGAGAAAGTCAAACAGGATAATGGAGAAAAAGGAAGTGATAGCTAAACCGAAAATTAGAATCAAATGTCCGGATTGTGACAAATCCTTTTCAGCTGAGAAGAACCTAAAGAGCCATTATAAAATTCATTCCGGCATTGGCCTGTCCGTATGCACATTTTGTGGCAAGAAATGCTTGAATCGTTCCCACTTGAATGATCATTTGGTCATTCACACCAAAAACTATCAATATGCCTGTGAAAAATGTGGAAGAGAGTTTACGAGGATTTCACACCTAAAAGCCCATTCACTGAGCCATGAAGGATTGAAGAATTTCGAATGTGAAATTTGCAAAGGAAAATTTTCGAGAAAGGATAACATGATTCAACATATGAAGATTCATCTTAAGAAACCAAGAAAATAAAATAGTATTATTCTTAATAGGATGACATACTTTTGTACAAAATTCGATATTTTTTTAGGAAAATAATGTGTACAAATGTTTTATGTAATAAAGAAAGTTTAATAAAATAACTTTGTGTATTTTGGTTGTATAAAATTGATATTATGAGACTAAAATTTGTTCTGTCAAAAACGTTTTATAGCACAAGTGCTTTAAAGAATTCTTTAAAGTGACTTATTTGTTATTAAAGTGTCACCTCTGAAAAAACCCAACAAATTAATATGGACGTCAGTTTTGTTGTGTATGGTTTAACTGTATTTCTAGGTGATTTCACAACATATCATATAATTTAAATTTAAATATAACGTTTGAATTGAGATGCACATTGGAATTCTCTTTTAAACAACCATTTTTTTTATATTTGTGCGTTTATTTATTTAAAAATTCATAAAATTTTATGTAAAACACGGTCGATAAGCATGATTAAACACAGTTTATCATTTAAAATTAACATTAAGATAAATTTGAAATCTGTCTGTAGAATGACATTCTTTTTTTTACTAGTAAAAATAGTTCAAATTTTTCACTAGTGTGACAAAGTGACACAAAACTCAAACTGATGTCGAAAAGCTTACCTTACCAATTTATACGAGTGCAAAAACCATAAACTAATTTATAAGTTCTAAAGAAATTTTATAATAATTACGAGTATTAGTAGTCTAACCATATGAATTTTTAAATTCTGCATCTGAAAAATATTTCTTTGTAGCAAATATTGAAATTATTTCAATTTTATTACAAAATTCTCTTCAACTATTAAAAATTTAAAATACTTTTCATTTTAGAGTGTTGATAAAAAGGAGGACCCAATGTGCAGATTCGACCACCAAATTGTTATCACTACGACAAATTCCCAGCCTTTCCAATTTTCGCAAATTATGGACCGAGCGACGTTACTGACCAAAATTGCAGATTTGCTGGCTAAAATGAAAATGTAAAGTATTTATTTCAATGTTGAATTCTTTAAAATAAAAGAAATGTATATTTTCCAGACCGAAGAAAAAGGAACTCCCTAGATACGATCAGACGTGGGTAAAGATAACAGCACTTAACAGGACCAGTTCAATCCATACTACGGATACGGTGGAGATACAGGAGAGGAAGCTCAAACGATGGGACGAATTGTTCAACAAATTCGGAAGAGGGGTCTCCATGTACCGAACAACAGATTTGGCGAATGTGATTCTGGATGGGATTCCGGATAATTTGCGCCAGGAGATTTGGATGATTTATTCTGGGGCTATTCACGAGATGGAAATGAACCCGGGATTGTATGAAGAGCTGGTAGAGAGTTCGATGATGAAGACATCGACAGTTCATGATGAAATTGAAAGGGATTTGTACAGAAGCTTGCCAGAGCATCCCGCCTTTCAAACTTCGGAAGGAATTGATGCTTTAAGGAGGGTTCTACAAGCCTATGCTTTTCGAAACGCCACAATTGGATACTGTCAAGCCATGAACATTGTTTCATCAGTATTTTTGTTGTTCTGCAATGAGGAGGAAGCCTTTTGGTTGCTCTCTCGACTCTGTGAAAACCTCCTTCCTGACTATTATAACGACAAAGTTATTGGCGCCCAAATCGATCAATGCGTGTTGAATGAATTAATCTCGGAGAATTTATCCGATTTATTTGACCGATTAGATCAGTTGGGGATGATCAAAATGATCAGTTTGTCATGGTTTTTAACAATTTTCTTATCAGTAAGTATTTGATGTTGTTTTATTTAAAAAATAGAATGTAAATTATTGTTTTATTGCAGATAATGCCCTACGAAAGTGCTCTGAATATCCTGGATTGCTTTTTCTTTGATGGATCTCGAGTGATATTTATTGTAAGTAGATGAGATGATTATTTTATTATTATACAATATACAGGAATTGTTTCGAAAGAATAATTTTTAAAATTTGTTATTTATCGACTAGGTCGCCCTAAAAGTTCTCGAATGGAATAAACAGAAGATACTGGATTGTTCAGATGAGGGAGAGGCTATGGAGATTTTAACAGAATTTCTGAATGGAGTTTATAATACGGAATGTGTCTCATTGGCTCGAAGTCCTTCGAATACACCTAGCGAAAAAGTGAGGAAACTATTGATTTAAGAAATTATATAATATTAATAACTTTTACTTTGCAGACTATAACAATAAACACGTTGATCCATGCTGCTTATGAAAAATACGGGGAAGTTATAACTTCTCAGCGAATTGAGGAGCTACGAAATAAACACAGACGAAAAATAGTTCATCAGTTCGAAGCGGAGGCGGAGAGTGGCATAATTAGGCTTTTGCAATTTCCCGAAAGGTAAATATTTATATATTTTTTTTATTTTTTTAAATATTGGATTTATTATTAACTCATAAATTATGAAAAAATTGAAATTGCGCGGGTTAATATTCAATTTAGATTTTTGAAAAGTAGTTTTAATACATATACGCCTCATAGCCGAAGTGGTAACACTTTCGCCTGCTTCCTCGGAGACCGATACAGGAAATAATGAATTTTTTTATTTATTAAAAGGAAAGCTAAGAACAAAGCAATTATTTTTACCGGTGCACGGGTTTTTGTTCGTTGTGGGTAAATTATTCATATTTATTTTGTCAGCTTGAACCTGACTATTGCCGGTCGTGTGATTGTGTTGGTGTTGTTCTAGAAGCTTCATTTCTATTTATTATTTTTAAAATCAGAAACTGATTTACAAAAGTCGTTTAGTTAGTCATTGGTTTGATTAACAGGGATTATTAATTGAGTGAAAAAATTGAAATATTATTCAAATTATTTGAATAATCGAAAAGTAAACAGAACCACAATTTGCCCCTAGAACGTGACTAAGTGTGTGTGTTTTCAGATATAGAGTTTACCCGCAGAGTAAATTTTTTTTTAAACCCACGAGGTGAACAACAGCTACGGAATATCCATTTTTTCAATTAAATTCGCTACTTTGAGACTGCAAATCGTTAGTGAAAATGGTCGGTTTACCGGGAAGTTTCGCCTTTGATGAGTACGGCCGGCCGTTCCTCATTCTGCGGGACCAGGACAGGCAGAAGCGATTGACTGGAACAGATGCGATAAAAAGTCACATTATGGCCGGAAAACAGATCGCCAACACGCTCAGGACGTCCCTAGGGCCAAAGGGGTTGGATAAAATGATGGTCAGTGGCGATGGCGAGGTGACTGTGACCAATGACGGGGCGACAATCTTGAAATTGATGGAGGTGGAGCATGAAATCGGCAAATTGATGGTCCAGTTGAGTCAGTCGCAGGATGATGAGATTGGGGATGGCACAACTGGGGTGGTGGTACTGGCTGGAGCCCTGTTGGAGCAGGCAGAGTCTCTTTTGGACCGAGGAATTCACCCTATTCGAATTGCCGATGGGTTTGAATTGGCTGCCCAATTCGCCGTGAAACACCTGGATTCCATCGCTGAACCCTTCACCTACACCGTGGATGATAATGAGCCTTTGATTAAGGTGGCGATGACCACTCTGGGCAGTAAAATCGTCAACAAATGCCACCGGCAAATGGCCGAAATCGCAGTGAACGCCGTCTTGGCCGTGGCTGATCTCAAGACAAAGGACGTGAACTTTGAGCTGATCAAAATCGAGACCAAAGTAGGCGGACGGATGGAGGACACGACCCTGGTGAAGGGAGTGGTGATCGACAAGTCCATGAGTCACCCACAAATGCCGAAAGTGCTGAAAGACGTCAAATTGGCCATTTTGACGTGCCCCTTCGAGCCGCCCAGGCCCAAGACAAAGAACAAGCTCGAGATCAACTCTGCTGACGATTACAGGCAGTTGAGGGAGTACGAACAGGAGAAGTTTAAGGAAATGGTGGACCAAGTGAAGAAAGCCGGAGCAACTTTGGCCATTTGCCAGTGGGGCTTTGACGATGAAGCTAACCACCTTCTCCTGCAACAGGAGTTGCCAGCCGTCCGTTGGGTGGGAGGACCTGAAATTGAACTGATTGCTATTGCCACTGGAGGAAGAATCGTGCCCAGATTTGAGGAATTGAACAGCGACAAACTGGGAACTGCTGGAATTGTGAGGGAATTATCTTTTGGCACCACCAAAGACAAGATGCTGGTCATTGAGGAGTGCAAAAACAGTAAAGCAGTGACGATCCTGTTAAGAGGAGGCAACCAGATGGTGATTGCAGAGGCGAAGAGGTCCATCCATGACGCTCTTTGTGTTGTCAGGTCTTTGATCCGGGATTCTAGAATCGTCTATGGAGGTGGCGCCGCTGAAATCAGCTGCTCAATAGCCGTTGCCAATGAAGCAGACCAACTGTCTTCCCTGGAACAGTATGCATTCCGTGGTTTCAGCGTCGCCTTGGAGAGTGTAGCCCTTGCTCTGGCTGAGAATAGGTAAGAATGATTTTTTAATTATTTTTTTTATAGAAAAGTCAATATAAGAATATTAATTCTAAAAGAAATACAGATAAATTCAATTGCATAGAAACCCTTTAATTAATTTATGTAAATTTCTAAATTTGCAATTTATATGCATTAAATTCCTCTTTTATTTTCACTATTTTATAAGTTTTATTTCAATTCTTAATTGACTTGGAATCTCTTTCAGTGGTTTGGCCCCAATTGAAACTCTGACGGAACTGAAGTCACGACAGGTGAAGGAGAAGTCTACAACTTTGGGCGTGGACTGTATGCTGACTGGAAACTGTGACATGAAGCAGCACAATGTGATCGAGTCTCTGCATTCGAAGAAGCAGCAAATTGTTTTGGCCACTCAGTTGGTGAAGATGATCCTGAAAATAGACGACATCCGATCACCAAACGACAACGGCTATTAAGTGCTTCATTTTAATTCGCTTTACCTTACACACTCGTCTGTATTACCTTTTAACTCACAATTTGTTCATCTATATTTTCCTCGAAAGGATATATAATTTATTACAATAAACGAAAGCTTTTAACACAATGGATAATGTCTTTTTGATACTTGTTTTATAATAAATACTGAATTTTATCGTTTTGAATAGATTTACAACATGAACAGTTTTATGACAATCTTGTATCATCGCCTTCGTTTTACTCGACTGGCAAAGTACTTGATTACATACCGTTACGTAGGCTTTTATGTTTATTTTTTATGTAATTCTCTTAATTTATGATAAATTTTGTTCGATTTTAGATTCTTTACCAATGAAGAACTGCGAATGCTGTTGAATATAATCAAAGAGGAGAAACTGCGTCAGCGGCAATCATTGGAAAGCACATCTGGTCAGGTTTATGAGCCAGCTGCTGATATTGGCGATGCTGGCCTATCGTCTTCTGCTGCTGAAATGGAGGACATGTTGAAGAAACGGTTTTTCGAGAAGAAGGAACGATTTGACATGTATAATATTGATTTTGAGGTGTTTAAAACCCTCCTGTCCGAGTTGACCCCTTGGGGTAAAAACCAGCACGTCGACCTTGCCGAGAAGCTGTTTAGATTAATGGATAAGAGGGATGTGGGATTTTTAGATTTTGAACAATTGGTCCTTGCTTTGGGCTTGATTTTATGCGGTGATAGTGGCGATAAGCTGAAGTTGCTTTACATTTTACACTTGCCACCCCTTTTAACCAAGGTGGAGATCGAGACGAGGTTCCAGCAGCCGAGGAAGAATGTTAAATCGGACGGGGATATGGAGGTGGCTGCGGAGGCGGAATACTTTTTCAGTGATTATTCGACGGGGGCTCAGAACTTGGACGCTTTGCCGTCGCCATCCGAGTTGTTGCAATTGGCTCAACCGCAATTCCCCAGCCAGAGGCAGTCCACATTTTATGTCGATCTGCCGGTCGGAAACTGTGAATCTATTGACACCGTTAGTGATATAAGTGACTTGGGCTTGAAGACGAACGAGAGCAGCAACATGGACGACTTTTCCCACCTTTCGACGCAGAGTGTAGGCAGTTCGAACCACCATTTCAACCGATTCAACTCCAAATCCTCGTCCTTTACAGAAACGAGGAGCTTGAACAGTTTACGTTATTATTTCGACCAGACCACGGACTTTGAGAATCCAGGAACCAGTACCAATATCATGCCAAATTCAAAATCCATTCCCAATATAACGCAGATGCATTTTATCACCCTATGGACCACCATTTTGGAGATAATCGGTCGGTTAGATGCAGATGTTCAGGAAGCCTATGAGAATCTGATTCGTGTCGGTTATCAGCATCGTCAAAAAAAGAATCAAAAAGATGTGGAGCTTCAGAAATTGAAGAAAGACATGCAGAATATGAAGGGTGTGAGTGTGGAGAGTTTAACCCAGATGGTTTTGAGCGAGGATCTGGTGTCGAATAGCAGTCCTAAAGATGGAACGACGTCAGACGATAACGGGAACACGGTCCTGATGGGGAAGCGAGATAACGAGTTATCGGATGAGGAGATTGGAAGACTAATTGATTCTGAAATCGACAAATTGCAAAAGGAAAACGAACAATCAGTGAAATCGTCCCAATGGCAAATATCATTCGAGGAATTCATCTACTATATTCCAGTCTCGTTTGATGTTGAATTTGGTAAAAAGGAAAGTATCAAAGATGGTATTACCAAATTGAAGAAACGTAAATGTATTTCCTAATCATTCAACTGTAATGTAACCCTGAATCGTATTGTAAAATGTAAAGTGATTACAATATTATATTATTATGGATATTTAGTTTGCTAACACTAACAAGTAATATCAATTTGTAAATGATATGCCCAATAATAAAATATACTATAAATAATCTGAGTTTTCAATTTTATAGTCGAGAACATTTTAAATTAATGTTCACTCTGGAAGGTAATATTTATAATTTAACTTATTATCTCTTGTCATTTATACATTTACAGTATTTAAATATGTGTTGCTGCATCGAGTTTAATTCGGTGACAACTTGATGGGCTAAGGTTCAAGCCCTGGTCAGACCGTATTTTTTTCTTTAGAAATTCATTACTGGTTTAAACTAAAAACAGTTTGGGAATAGTATTTGTTACATTTACAAAAATAATATTCCCGGCCTCAACTGTCGAACAACCAGTATGTTCAATACTAGTTTTTTATCCCAGACAGGTTTCCAAAGCTTAGTTGATGTGCATAGAATCGAAGAGATAAACCAGATCTTTCTATAACATTAGTGACTTGCTGCCATTCGAAATGGATACCGATCAAAGTTATGAAAGGGATGTTCTTCTTTGTACTATGTGAGTTCTGTTTCGGTGACAAAAACCTGTCAATACTTTATATAGAATCATTTTTTATAGTTCTAATCACATCATATCAAATAATAATTCGTGGTCATCATGTTCAATTGTCATTTGTGAAAGATTAGCCAATAAATGGATATGATAATTGAAAACTCTGTTTACGTTAAACCAATTGTTTAGACCGGTAACGGTCATTGTGTCGTCGAAGAAGAAATATTAAAAGGTGAGAATTCATCAATCTGGCGCTACAATCCAGGTCCCAGTCTTGGCCTCCGCATCAATGTGCCTCCAGTCGTTCCTATACACAGCCGCGCTTCTCCAGTCGTGGACTCCCAGCTCTCATCCACGCCGTCTCCCCATCTAAGGCGCGGTCGCCCTTATCTTCTTGAGAATTACTGTCCTTTAAATCATTTTAATAGCTTTTTAAGCCAAAACGTTTGTATATTAAAAGATATTATTAAAAATATGTTATTCTTTAATTATCCTGCTTGAATTTTTGAAATTATAAGAACCAAAACTATTATAGTGTTTGAAAAATAGCATAATTTAATGATTAGTGGTAAATATTTCATTATGTTTCCTTTAAGGATATTTTAAACGTTATTTTTATAAAAAAAATTCTCATTCATTATTTTCCTTCATACTTTTAAATAGTTTTCTTAAAATGCAATTATATTGAAAAATAAGTTTGATTTATACTTTAGTTTCATAAAAATTAATTACACATAACAAAGAATAAATGAGTCAGAACGTAAAAACAAAACTCCTAATAGATTTGAAGGGGCAACTATTACCTAAAATCGAAATTTTATTTATTTATTGTCAACCTTTTTTCTTAACAGTGGACCTTCACAATAGGGACGACCAAACAGAAGCCACATTAAATTGCCCATAAATCACCTTGAGTGGTTACGGTTTATGAAGATATTAGTTCAAATAATTATTATTAGTCGTTGGAAAAGAAATATTAATGTGGATTTGAAAAGAAGAGAAACAAGTGTTTGTGAAAGGATTTCAATTTATTAAAACCTGAAAGAGGAGAATGATACATTTGACTGATCTAATGAGAGATTGTTGGGAAGTTGTCAAAGGCAGGTAGTAATAAATGACACTACAACAGTTTTACACTATGTACATATATATTTTTCTTATAATTTTTAAATATAAAAAAAGCAAACGTATTAGGTGCAATAAATTAAATACAAAATTTTTAAAAATACAACTATTTTCGTATAATTTTCAGTGTATAAATCAAGTTCAGTTAGGCAAAACTAACCAAAAATTACAATTAAATTAAAAGGAATAAATCTGTGCAATTTAAATACCCTGTGAATAAGGAAAAATATCAATATTGAATTGGATACATTCAATCAAAAAATCATTTTCCTAAAATCTACTCTTTATTATATTACAATTTTATTTTTTTACTGATTAAATTGTTCCAGATTAAAAAAATATACTCTTGATTTCATCAACTCTACTACGAATCTAATAAATAAATAGTATATAATAAATAAAAATCTAAATCCTTCAATTCAAGTAAAATACATACAAATGTATATATAATTGTATATGTATAATAGAGAACAATTAAATTTTACAATAATTCTGGCATTTCTATTTCTCGCAAGTTTTTGTGTTTTATTATTTATAAGCGAACATTGGGTCTGCAATTAAATGTGTCAATATATTAATATACTGTGTGTCTTGAGATCTTTGCAATTTAACTTGGGTCTATTGCCATTAATAATCTGTTCTATTATTTTAATCAAAAATAAATCTTTTACAATATTTTAAAGGATAATAATCTAATGGCGAATTTAGAAACAAAAAAAGGAAATTGTACTTCACGATACACGATTCTATTTTCAGGTAGTTGTTGTGAAATCCCGTTCTCTGAAAAATCCTCTCTCCGTTTTGCATTCGCGGATTGTAACTGTTTCCAGGTTCACTGTGACATCTGTTATGAAAATCTGGTCTGTGATTCGGTTCTTGGGGAGCCACAGCTTGGGCGCTGCGGTGCTGGGGGAAAGTGGAATATTGCTGTTCTCCAGTTTGGCGTTCACATTTCCCTGCGCTGGAGCCATGACCACCAGTCCCTGCACATCCACATTGTTCCTCTCTGGTTCAGGCTCAATATTCAGCTCTGGTGGCGTGTTCGACTCCGGCCTTGAAGCAGGCGTTTCTGGAGACAAGGGCGCCGCAGACTCTGTTCCATTCTTGGCCAACTGCGACCGATTTGTCGTCGGAACAGAGACTTGAATTTTCGGTTTTTGTAAACTTGTGTCCAACAGCTGCACTTTTACTGGGGGCGACGACTGCTGTGGGCTGCTGCTGCTGCTAATCACCGACGCCTTGGGACTGGCGGTGACTGTTGGCGTCGATGGGGGTGAAGTTTTTATTGTGACGCCAATCTTTCCAGACTCTTTCAATACCACAGCTTTTCGCTTGGCCCCTGCCTGGGGCTCTTTTAAAGGATGATCTTCACTGCCACTTGAGTTCGAGTCGAAATCTGAATCCCTTTGCGATTTTATCCTGTTTACTAACTGGTTTTTTGCTGTTAAACCTGAAGAATTAAAAAAAAATATTCAGTTAATTAAATAATTAATTGATAACTCTTTCAACAGGTTTCGCATTCGCTCTGACTTAATGGCTATTTATTTCGAGTCCTAATAGTATCCAAAAAGATTTAAACCAAATCATTCATAACAGAAAACGGACTTCATATTTTAAGATGGAATTATTGTGGTTTTCATCACATATGGGAATGACTAGCTTATTGTGACTGATTTTCAATAAATCGTGTCCTGTTCCATTAAAACTTCGTATAGAACTTAAAGTTTACGAGCAATATGAAAGTCATGGTGAAGAGGAAGTCGTAGCCAAACAATGTCCTACCGCAAAAGAGGCAATAAAAGCCCTATAATTGTTATCACAATTTGTGTACTTATTACGTGCAATTTTGACTTTTATTTATCTATTTAGTTTCTTCAAATCTACCAAAAAGGATATGCTTTGCACGACACCCGCTTAGTATAACGTGTTTGTCATTTTGTTTCATTGTTATTATGAACCAAAAATTAATATTTAGGAAAGATGGGGCTAAGGGATGACTCATTTCTTCTTCTTCTGCCTACAGCACGGTGTGACTCATTTCAGTTTAGGAAAAAACATTTCCATCATCAGAACTAACCAGAAGAGATTCATATTCTAACCATGGATATTTATTGCAAATGAACAAAGAGGTATCAGAGTGTCTATTGATTGCGGACGGACATTGGAAGTGATTTATGGGAGAAAGATAACGATATTTTACAAAATTTAGACTCGTATGGATCAAATCAGCAGAGAAAAAGTCTGTAAAACAACGAAACCGTAGCAGGGCAAATGAAATTAAGTTCTTCCCATGCCTTCTAATAAACAGATAAGTTTTTAATGAATCTCTATTTAAAATTATATTGTATTTGGACGGAAAATATAAGTAGATCTGATTTCATTCTTCTGTAATTAATTATAGTTACCTGTGGAGATTTTCCCAACTTCTGGTGCTGGTGACTTAGATTGTTTTATAGGTACAACCGGATCTGGTTTCGGGGTTTTATCTTTTGTACTGTGTAAAACTTTGTTGTTTGTGATTTTGTTCTCACTGTGGTGTTGAATGCTACTTTTCTGTGATTTTTTGTCTTCAGTCTCCGATTCCGCTTCCTCCTCCTCCTCATCGTCAGACGGGTCAAGTATTCGGCTCTTGCTTTTATTTCCCTTTACTGGTTTGACAGGAACCGGCTCCTCGTAGGTCTGAGAATCTGTTTCGTCTTCCTCGGTTTCGACATCGGCAACTGGCTCAACCACTGCCTTTTCCTTCTTCACCGACTTCTGACTACTGGCACTGTTCCGTTTGTTTGCCGGACCTGTGTTGTGCTGTGAATTCTCAAAGATATCGATTAGCCGAGTGTCCAGAATATTCTCCTCCGGTTCCCAGGTGTTGTACTTTTGGCTCCAGCCCTTCCATTTTACCCGGTATTCAACCTTTCCCTAAAATGATAAATAACATAATAATTTAGAGTAACTTCTGTCATTTGTTTAGAAGATAATTTTGGAAAGGGCATGTAAACACAAAATAAACAAAAAATGGCGACATTTGTGACATTTCGATTTTTGTCCAATTGCAAACAACAAATATTTTGCATCAAAACACCGGATAAATTTTAATTTAGCTTAAATAATACAATATAACACGAATTGCGTTTTAGCATACCTTTTTAATCCTCTTCTGGATAATTTTCTCCGCAGCATAAACTCTATCATCACTTTCGGTGTCCATTTTTTTGCATTAAAAATGTCCTTTCAAATTATAGTTCAAATACACTACATTAAGCGTATCCTCATTTATTCCCTTTTTGTTTCCTCTATCAGCTATACTTTATACAATTGTTCACTTTGTTTTATTATGGAAATTTATCCATTTTTAAAACTAAAACACGATTTTCATATTTTGTTTTGCCTTAAACAACAACAACTATTATTATTATTATTTTTGCGAGAGACGTTTAAAGAGAAGCAAATTTTCTCTTTGCTAACATTTTGTTTTTTTTTTACTTTTTGATTTGATAACGAACTTGATTAAGAATCAACTTCAGTTGTTCTAATGACTGCTTATTTGAATTGGGCTTAATAAGCTGGAATAATTCAAAAACTAATGCGAGATATAATGCCAGGTGCAAAATTGTAGCAGCAGATGTTTCTAGAAATTTGGTTGGTTTTAATTACTCCTTCTATTTCTATTCTGGTTTTCTTGATAATTGGAATTAGTTTAAAGCATAATTTAATACTGCAATGCGTAGCATTTTGAATAAATTTTCACTATTTATTTATATTTGTTTAAATGCGAGAGAATCAAGTTGAGAGAAAAGAGAACATTTGAAGAGAGAATTTGGTTTTATTTTGTTTTAATTTGACATCTTAAACCTTTGACATTTATTTTCAAAATAAAAGCTTAATTTGAAATTTAATATACAAATTTCTGCATATAGTCTATGTGAATGTTTTGCGGATTTGTAAACATTGAAGTCGAGTGAGATAGTGCAGTTTTTTACGCAGCGTAGCGGCTGAATCGCAATGAAAGTCAAATTGCGTAAGTTTTTCGTTTTTACAGAGAACCTTGTAGAATCCAAGCCACGCTCAGTAGTTTTATGGCTAAAATAATGCTAGTTATTCACTATATGGATCACAAAACGGTGTAAAATGGACATATGCTAGTGAAAATTGAAATTAAAGTGGCACAAACCGTGTTGTTGGGGACAATTTTTGAAATGACGCGAATGTCAATAAATGTCTTTTAATTGTCTATTTTGAGGTGTTTAGACATTTGATTTGTCTTTTATAAATTCATGGTGAAAAGTTGGCTTTTTCCAAACTCACAGAACTTGATATCTTATAAGATTATCACGTCAACGAGCGATTGTACATAAATAGATTTATTTTTCCGTGCCTTTGAAAAGTTGTCGCCATCTTGACAAAAATTCTCTCTCTTCTCTCCCCTTCAAAATTTGATATTTGGAAAAAGTCATAACATTTCAATATTGTCAATGCTGATTAATGTGTTTCCTGCCTAATTTTGTGCAGATTGTTTACAAAGTTGAAAAATACAACTTTTACTTTGTTTTAGGCAATAGGTGTAAGTTATTTGGACGAAATTACTAGATATTTTGATTAAAAATCTAATATTTGTAACGAAAGAGTTTATATAATTAAGGTAATTTTATAATTTTGGTTCAAAACTATTGATAAAAAAATTAAAAGGTCGCAATTTAGTTGAGATAATTTGTTAAAATGAGAAAGTGTGTGTGAGAAAATATGAATGTGACGTATGCGAGAGAGCATTTTTATTGTTGCTTGCTCTCTCGAATTTTACCAGTTTCTCATTTCGTTTTTGACAGTGACTGATGAAAGTTGACATTTTTGGATTCAAAGTTCCGGATTATTTTTGCTTTGAAAATATTGTACAAATTACGATTTGATTGTGGTGTTATCAGTAACCAGAGTGCACGGAACACGATAGTATTTTGATTTGGCCAGTTACTGCACACATTTTGCTTTCGTGGAAAAAAATTGCTTGCTTGAAGAGGACGCGCCGCGCTCTACGTTTAAAAAAGTAAAGATTCAATTGCGGAAAATTGAATTTGGATTCGCGCTGAAGTTCGGTTAAAGGCATTAGATGGAAGGAATTTAACTACTCCGTGGAATGTGCATATTTTTATAGTTAATCTGCTGTCGTGCTTGAAGAAAACTTTACTTTTAGAGTAATTTTGTTTAACATGAAAGAGAATAACCACAGAGACATGACCCACGAAGCACAAATTCAGACGCAAATTCTCCAACAGGAAGGTAATACTCGCTAGCTGCGTAGTAATTGTTTTGAATATTTTATTGAAAGTCAAGGAACCGGTGTTTTGGAGTAAACAACTGTGCAAGAAAATGTTTTGGAAGTGCTCCGTTGACATTTGTGATAAGTCATTTTCGGGCGCGAAATTTCTTGACTTATTTTGGCATAAAAAATAAATATATTTCCATTTTTATCTCCAAATTCGATTGCAAAATTAAGCGAAAAAACCTATTCATACAGTGAAATCGTTATTTTGGGGAAACAACGGCTTTTTTGGTGAAAAATGGAAATGCATCTTTTTTGATTGACAGCTTAGAAAATGGCAGTCCGTGTTGTCGCCATACAACAACAATTGTGGAACTGGATTTGCTTGATTTCCAACTATTAAAAGTGCGGTGAATTAGTTTTGTATAACTCTGGTGTAAAAGATTTAAATATACTTTAGTAAGAAATAAACCAAAACGTTAAATTTAAGACGCAATTGTCTATTTCAACGAGTTTTCTGAAATTTTCATTTTAGTGTGACGTACGTACG
The DNA here is from genome assembly GCA_001014945.1 of Clogmia albipunctata. Classification (NCBI taxonomy): domain Eukaryota; kingdom Metazoa; phylum Arthropoda; class Insecta; order Diptera; family Psychodidae; genus Clogmia; species Clogmia albipunctata. The sequence goes on along the minus strand of JXOV01020239.1, from coordinate 5,427 downwards.
TTCAACTGTATTAGTGTGTGTTTTATTCTCTCTTCCTCTCTCAAATCAAATGTCAAATAATTAAATTTATTAATAAATTTCCTTTTTTACGAGTAATTTCCATCATAAATCATCTTTTGTTAGGAATATTAAAAAATGGGAAACATTCATGAAGCTAATTTTGAAAGATTCTTTATAAAAATGACTTAATTGGCTCATTTTAGCTGGCGAGATCTACTCAGGTCCATCAGAGACAGAGGAATCATGTTCGGAGCAGGACATGGAACAGGACACGAGCCGGGAGACGAAAGACCCCCTCGGAGTCAACATGGACAATTCGTCCATAAGGAAGAGGCGGGGTAATCTACCAAAGCACGCGGTCAAGATCCTGAAACGGTGGCTGTATGAGCACCGCTACAATGCCTACCCGAGCGACACGGAGAAGCTGACGCTGAGCCAGGAGGCGAATCTGACGGTGCTCCAGGTCTGCAATTGGTTTATCAACGCGCGTCGTCGCATTTTGCCGGAGATGATCCGAAGGGAGGGCAACGATCCGATGCATTACACGATTTCGAGGCGAGGAAAACGGATGGCGGCGGCCGCGAACAACCTCAACAGCTCGCAGATCATCATCCAAACCCAGAACTCGTTGACCGGAGATCCCGAGAACGAGGTGATTGTTGGCGCGACGGAAGAGGTGGAGGGCGAGGAGGAGGTGCACGACGGAGTGGCCAACGTGCTGACCACCCTCCACCATTACGTCCAGACGCCAAGCGGTGGAATGGTGAAGCTGGAGAGAGACGTCGACTACGAGGAGAACATCATTTACAGATCGGACGACGACAGCGCCAATGAGTACGAGTCATGTTCCCCCGAGGAAGAAGATCAATGGCAGCGTGTCATTCGATTTACTGAAAAGGATGAGGAAAAGTAAGCTATTTTATTGAAATTTATGGAAATTATTTGAATTAATTTCAATTGTCTTATTGCAGTGTCGAAGAAGAAATCGCCACCAGTCCATCATCGGAATACTGGGCAGCATCTCATCCTCATCTGGCGCATTTGCCTCAATTGCCTCATCCGCTTATAACTGGATCCAATTCAGGTATGCTATTAATTAGCAATATTATCTCCTATTAATAATTTTTCAGACAATTAGGTCAATAATTATTATTTAATATTAGAGTTGTTTAAAGTCACGAGCGTGGCGAGTGTTTTAAGTAACGAATATTTGTTTAATAATTCTTATCGACATCGATTTGAGTTTCGTAATGATTCATTTTTTACTACACCTTTTCACATGGTAATTTGAAGGATGGTCTATTTAGAATTTGATTTATTCAATCTTAATTTTGGACACTGCAATCAAGAAAAACTCTACTATAATTTGAAACAGGACTATCTGCAATCACAACTTTTAACATTTTAACGGTTTTATTGTAATCTGAAGTGGTGTACTGAAAATTTTATTTTTTTTTGTTACTAGTGAAAAAAAGAAAACCATAATCTGTGAACAAATATTAAGGATGCGCCAACCAGACCGCCTTCGGACAATTTCATTTGAATTGCCCAGGCCCCGCATAAGTGTAGTGTATGGGGCCCGAGCAAAGACCCGGACACCCGTCTGGGTGGCGCAGCCTTATTGTTTCAATGTCATTCAGGTGCCATTTTGTCTCCTTAACTGTAAATTTTTATTAACATAAACCGTGTCATTTTTAGATTATTTTTTTGTGTATTTTAAAGATGTTTGCAAAAAATTATACCTTACTCGGATGTTAAATCCGTTTTTTAACAAAGGAAAACTGGCCTAGCAGCTTGTATTTGACTCTCGTTTTTTCGTTAAAAGTTAATTTTACATCTCTTTATCACAAACAAATATCTTAAATCACTAGGGCTATAGTAGTTGTTTAAGCAAGAGTAGGCAATGAAGTATTATGCCAGTCGAGTGCGTGGTTGTAGCCTGAGTGCAACAAAGTCGATAATAGAATGAGAGTGGCAAAAGAGCAAAACCTACAAGTTTGCATCATATGTTTTGTGCAATTCTTAAACAAAATCGCATAAAATCAATTTTAATTCTAAAATTTGTTTATTATAATTAGTTTACAATTCAATATATAAACTGCATTGATATTTAATAATGTGATAATAACAAAAAATGTATTTTGAAGTATGACAAAGTTGGAATTTTTTTAACGCACTAGGGCAAAAATGGGGAGTTTTACCTAATTGAATTACATAAAACGTTTTCGACAGAATAAATATTATATTAGTGCTGTAATATTAATTTTATGCAACAGAAATGTTTAAAATTCTCGATTTTTTTTTCATTTGATATTACAACAACAGGTGTCTCTCGAGTCCAGGTGATGCCCGCCCACCCCTCAACAGTGCTTCCTCATAATTCGGATTCGAACACGTATATCATTTCTACGCAGAACGTGAACCAGAATAACAATGTAGTGCTGGTGAGTGGTCAGCAGCAGTTGACTCCTGGCCAGCAGACGCAACTTTTGAAGGCGAATAAAGGTATGTTATTGGTCCAAAGACCTGAATTATTTGTTATTTCCTAGTTATTCGTTGCTACAATTTTAGATTCAATTCGGACAATAAAAGACAAGTTCAAATGTTTATATTTGCTGGTGGAGACTGCGGTGGCGGTGCGTCAACGAGAAAAGCAGCAGGACGTCGTGATTGGCAATTGAAGAGAGAACAAGGCCAATAGAATTGGGGCATCAGATGTGTTGTTTATTTAATTTCTTAGTTTTCCTTGCATTAGATTATTCATTCTGGACAAATATCATTATTTTACTGTTTAATTTGAGTACATACCATTGATATGTTAAAATAATTAGCAAAAAATTTTCCGTTTTGTCAGAGACCACTATTGGATTGCAATTTATTTAAAGATTAACTTGATTGAAGGATCAGGTTCAGCACAGACAACAACAATCACACTGAAATGGAAAACTGTTTGACCAAATGAATTCGAATATAGTGTGCGATGTTAAGAGAGAAATAACGATCTAGTAGCTTACTCCCCGTTGTCATCTCGAGAACTGTAGAGAGGTCAATCAATTATAATTTTCCAACTGTTTTATTACAAACCGACTTTTAGTTTATTTAGCAAGAATGAATGCGAATGGTACGAATCACTGGATGAATGGATGTATATTGTAGAGTTTATGACTATATTCTTTAAATGAACGAAGGGATAAAACACACATGAGCGATATCGATCGCAAAAGAATTAGAAGTATATATGGATTGATGAGAATTCATCAATGGTAGAGTTATTTTAAATTTACTAAACAGCTCTTTTGTTACAAACTTCACGAAACTTGAATTTTTGTAAATTGAAATGTATGCATATAATCTATATAAAAACATTGAATAAAGTATGTTTTTAAAATATAAAGTTGTGTTTCATTTAAACTATAGGGAATCTACAAAACAGTTCTGCGTTGAGGTCAATGGTAACATTTTAGAACATGATTTAAACACATAGTAATACAATACAATAGTTATTTGTACACTTAGGCTTCAAAGTGATATTTTGTTCACTGAGAATTTCAGTTGTCAACCGAAGCTTGCTGAGGTTGACAAGAAATTCGAATGAACAAAATTCAATTGAACCCGTAGAGTACACATAATTTTATACAATTTTGTAATCTAGTGTCTTTGATTCGAAAAATCTCAAAAATTTTAATAAAATAATCTCAGTACATTATTTTATTATTATAGTACGTGAGCGTGAGATTATTCAATAACAATTTTTGCAATTTCATATGTAAAGATATTAATATAAACAATGGTAAATTCAAGGCTACATAAGATTATATAATGCAGACGACGTTTGTTGGGTTCAGCTTGGCATGTAGTCGCGAAGGAAAACCCTACATTTTGTTCAAAACGG
>JXOV01020236.1:494-19104 GCA_001014945.1 Clogmia albipunctata | reverse complement strand
TCGAGTACCATAAGGTTCTTCACTAAAAGACCTTGAATTAGGGTCATGAAGATGAAACACATTAGAATCAAATGTTCAAACATTATTATTATTGCAACAGTTAAAGCAACTCCTGTAAATAGTAAACAAAGTATTTCAATTTGGATAATTGATCACAGAGAAGTATTCCACTAACGTTCCCAATACCAATATCTAAAGATATTACACATTATAATTTAAATTCTTTATCTATGAACGTCATTTTTGTAGCAAAGTTATACAGCATACTCTTGATAATTCAAACAATCGATTATCCAAACCTCTCAACAATTTAAACCTTTCACGAGGTCCCTACAAAACCTCTTGATTTTTCGAACTTATTCCATACAATTTTTGCTCTAGGTAATTCGAATGCTAATATCTGTGTTTTTTACCAAAACCTTGCGGAAATTCGACTTTTAGGCGTCTAACACTCGATAATTCGAAGTTGCAAATTTGTTGTTGCAGCATTTATAAGAAAAAGTTAGTAAGCAATCTGAGCATCAGCAATGAACCCACTTAATAATTTGAACTCACGATAATTCGAAATATTTAATGGTCCTTCGGAGGTTCAAATCATCGGGAGCCGATCTTATCTAACTAGTGACAAAAATCTTGTAGAGTTGATATGATTGAAAACATATCTTCATCACAGTATTTTAAATTTTGAAAGTATTTAAGCTCCGAGTTTTTTTAAAGATGAATAAATTTAAAGAGCCAACAACTTTGCTGGGCAAAAACTGTAGTTACTCCAATGGTCACCGAACTACAAAACCATTATCCATTACAGTTATTCAAATGTGTCATGATAATAAAACGTTATTATATAGTCTAAACGCTATATTGTATTTTTAATGGAATTAAAACAAGAACCGAACCACCATAATCATTTCCAATGAAAACGCTAATTTGCATAAAATGATTTCCATGTTATGGGCGTTTTATTTTCGCTTTTCAGTAAACAGGACATTACCACGACAATATCGGTTTTAATTGTTTAACTTGTGGTAGAGATTCGGATAAATTCTATTTGCTTGGTCCTTAATGTAGGAATAAGTAAGATTTATTTGGTGCAATTGACTTTAATAAATGGAGAAATTTGTGACATTTCTACAAGCAATTAGAGCATTTAGTGCGCGGGGGTGGTGGTGGTAAAAAAATGCGTGTGAAAAGGCAGAAAAGGAGGAAGAAAAAAATATATTCAGCAGATAGGTATTTTTAACAAATGGTTTGCCCATTATTCATTCCGTTTGCACTGAATGTACAGATAAAATCGGCAGAGAATGTCTTTAAGCGCAGATTGTATTCATATATTTTCGTTTTCCGTTTGTTCGTCGTTCCATGGAATTACTGGAGAAAGCTTCCACCACCACCACCGCCGCCGCCATCATCCCCCAGAAAAAATACATCCATTTTCTATCAAGGGTAATATCTTTTGTATTAATTCAATTACCAAAAAATCAATGGCAGAATTCATTTTGTTCACTTTGTCAATATAAATGTCTATTTTACGTAATAAATTTTTATTTATTCCTCTTTCTCGCACACTTAACTGTCCTCCTGCCTCGAACACTGTTCATGTCTATTGAAAGAAAATCGTTCTTCTTATTCCATTCTATTCCCAATTTATTGCCGCCACGCTCATCGGTCATAGTTGTCCTTTCGGCATCAATTGGGATGGAACTCGGAAACCTGTGAGCCCACAATTTCCTCAACACTGCTACTTCCCCCATAAACCAAACCACCACCCTCCACCAAAACCCCCAAAACCGGCCAGGATTTTGGGCAAAGGACACCAGAATAAAGGAGATATTTCGAAATAGAAGGAGAAAAGCGATGGGTGGTGTTCCAATAAAAGCCAGTGAATAGCAAAACTGTCATTTGATCTTTAGATATTTGAATAGGGTTTCTGGTGTGACAAAGCGTCTTATTGAGTAGCACCTTTTTAGAGGATTCCAAATTAATATAAGCCGATTATTCCGTTGGGTAAATGGAGATGAGGAACACAGATATTGAGTTGACAAATGTTAATAATTGCCTGATACAGTTTTACTGCCAGAGAAAATTAAAGTACTGAAAATTTAAAGATTTTATCTTTCTAACTTTAAATTAAATTCTTAAATACAGATATATTAATTGTAATGCATAAATTACTTGTGGTTTGAAATAATCATAAATTTGAATATCTTATGGTAATTAATTTTGAAACCACATGTCAATTTTACAATCCTGTGGTCACTTTCCAAAGTTGTATCGAAATTAATTTATATGAGTTTTATTTACTAGAAAACTTAATCGGATACGAATAAAGATAAATGGTTTTAAGTACAAACTCCACTAAACTTGAATACTTTTATAAGACTATGTCAACCATAATTAACAGCATTAGTTAAAATTATGATCTTTGCAAAGCTTTAAAAAGGCTGTCATTAATACAGCTTATCATTTGAGTTTTAGAGAAAACACTATGGACTTTTAAATAATCAATATAATATATCAACATATCTTTGTTTAAAAGTTGAATGTTATTATTTTAGTATTTTAATATAAAATAAATTTCACTTTTTGTCTTTATTAATGCCTTTCACACAACCAAGTACTTCTTTGGAAAATATATCAATGGTTCTATTACTCTTAAACTCTCTGCTTAATTAATACCTCTTCGCTTATTACAGTAACAATTGAAGTCAAAATTACCTTCTATACTATCTAATAAACATAGGTTCAGTAGAATTATTATTACTCATTTTAACATAACTAATTAATATTTAGAGATAATAAATAATAGTTATATATACAACAAGGTCGATAAGATAAGGCAATATTGAACAAAAGGTTTAAGCCGCGAGCGTACCTTTACGAAGGCTTGAATGTTTAATAATGCTTATCGATCGTGTTTTATACAAAATGTTAAGCAAATTTAAATAAATTAACATAAAAATTCTTTAAATTTTTGTAGAAATATATATTTCTTTGTTCCACACACTATACCTGTTTTTGTTGCTCAATGCGTTAAGCGGGAAAGGGATAGAACATTCCACAATTAAAAATAAATTCAAATAAACCAGTGTAACCGTTTTGCAATTTTGTTAAACTTTTATTTTATTACACCGATCAATAAATGGAGAGAAATTTCTTTGATAATCGCTTTTGATTTCTTGTGCACAAATTCTAATAATTGGATAATAGCCATCAATGATGTTTAAGTTTCTATTTCATAACAAAATGTTGATTCGAAACAGAATTATTAAAAATCCATAACTGTAACAGTAACAGATCTCAGAGTGTCGGATAATGTTCGTCAATATTCGTCAAAATTTGTCAATATTTAACAGTAAAACCTCCAGTATCAAAGAAACTTTCATATAACGGTTTAATAATAAAAAAAAACACTTGTGCATTAAAAAATTCTTTAAAGCACTTGTGCTATAATAACGACTATGATAGAACAAACTTGAATGTCATAACATCACTTTGAAGCAACAAAAATGAATAAAGAAATGTGTTATCTTTTAAAATAATTGCTTAATTTTATCTCTAGGTGCATTATGATGAGATATGATACAAGTGTTTATTAGACTCGCCATTCGACACCGCACAATAGGGCAGTATAGATTTCCATACTTTTTAGGAGTGGTTTAATATTAATAAGAACGATTAATTTGGATTGTCAGCTAGTTTTGGCTTATACGAGTACATAGTTACATATCATTACGATGCGTTGCAAGGTTATATTCTCCCTGTACCGAAAGCCTTTAATTTCAATTTGAAATCCGATTCTACAATGACTAACGATTGTGGTTATTAATAATGTGAAAATAAAATAATTTGTTAGTAATAAAAAGTTCAAATTTGTCTAGCACCTAGTGAACAGATAAAGTAGAATAAAAAAAAGTAAAGTACAATTAGACCCATCATTTAGCACCGCACACCAAGGCAGCATAGCTCTATCACACCAGAGGAGATGTTCAAAGTTATTAATATTGACAGTTTGTGTGAATTATCATGAATTATGGATCAAAAGAAACATGGGGATAAGGTGCGGAGGTAGTTTCTTCTTGCATTGATATATTTCCACGTTGAATACAGGTTAGAAAACTCTTCATACGATTTGAATATATTTGTTAATAATTACTAGAAAATAAATTTTCAAAGAAATTAAATAAAAAAACTACACCAAAATGAAACATTTTAAGCAATAAGATCGTCCATAGCATGAATATTTTTTCATTTCTCATTAATCATTAATAAAAATGCGTAACGTTTTAATGTCGATTACTGTCCATGAGACTTAAGCCAATCTCAGGAAGAGCTAATATATATCTTGTTGTCACGTCAGCTACAATTTCCAACGAAATAGGCTAAAATCGGTTATACTTACGGGATGGTCATTATAAGTTTATCATTAATCCGTCTTTTTGTAATGTAAAACAAATTTCGCTTTGAACCTCGTCATATTAAGCGGTTGATCACTATAAATAGAGTCATATTACATAGATTCTATTGTTGCTTATATTTTAAGTTATTAGTATTAAATCTATTTCTAATATAAATTAGAAATTTCTGAATATGATAAACTTTTTACAATTACAATTTCACAGTAAGGATTCGACATTGTAACATAATTAATCGTCTTTGAATGACGTTTTCATGATAAAGTGGGAAAACGTCATATTTTAGGAATTACTATTCCGATTTCATATTCTGTGTTCAAGAACAGATGTCGTAATTATTCGATATCAGATATGAAGGATAAATACTTGAAATCTTTAGTTGTTTTAAAGTGTTCTGTTCTTGACATTTTCTTTCCACCCTTGAACGAATTCAGATTTTTATATTTGCGAAGCACTCACTCAAATAACCATCTTTCTTTTACACACTGACTGTGCAGAGCATTCATATTTAAATATATAATCTGTTTCTTCGTGTGTTATTTTGTTATTATTCGATTGGAACGCCCTCGAACCAGAATGAATTACATTTATTCGGGTCTGGGGTATTTCTGGGTGGTGAATTATATGCCCGAAATCAATATGAATGCCCGCAAGGACACGACGACGACGGATGGGCAGGAAGGAAGGAAGAGCGGGAGAAGAATGAAGGACAACTCAAGAGGATGGTGTGAAATATCGTGCAATCAGCATTTCAGAGATATTTATCAGCAAAGCAAGACCCAGTCCAAAAAAAAAGAGAAAGCAGTAAAAAAATTTAATTTCACTTAATTATTCTGATACAACAAACATAATACAAAATTACCATTCCATTGAGATAAGATTACCTACATGCGACTCTGGAAAATGGAATTATTGTCCTGATGTGACTAATGTGTCGCCCTTGGAATGTTTGGAATTTTTGGGCTCGTCCCCGGAACATTAGCATGCAAATTTTCTAAGCACAATACAAAGGCTATAACACATTCCTCTAATATAATTGAATCAAAGATAGAAATGTGAATACCATACCCTTGGCAAATAATAAATTATGCTCAAATGTGCAAGACAGTTTGAAAAATGCTCAATTTGCGTCTTTATATGCCCTCCTTTCCTCTCCTCTTCTACGCTTCAGAGAATCAAATTTCTGGATGATTTTGCCTGGAATCATGAAATCAAACTTACATATCCGAGTAAATAATGTAAAATGGCGACAGCACAGTTCCTAGAAATGCACATTTGTATTTAAATTTGCCAATATCTCTTTGCACAATTTTTCCGTGCAATTGAAAATGCTGCAAAACAATTGCTTAGTTGTCAAATTCATTTGTTTTCCATTTCCGCCAGGATACACTTTAGATTGCATAGGAAATGCATTTATTTTAAAAGAACCATTTATGCTGGCAGTATGTAAGTACCCTAGAAAATAAATATATTAAAATATATCTAAATATTCAAAAATAATAACTCAAAAGACTGCATTTGAATATATAATTTATATTTCATTTTTTAGTCTTCTACTATTGAATAAAACCGTTTCCGATTAGTTATTTGGGCCACAAAGGCGTTTAATGGGTTATTTTTGAAAGAGGAAAGGAGTATGAAATACGAGCCGTTAGGCGAGTTCTCCACTATTTCCGAGTTTAAAAATGGATTTTACACCCGAGTAGGACACACTTTTTTTGCACAATTCTTAAAAATTCATGTAAGGGTAAATTTCAAGATATTTATTAAAAAAGAAATGAAGAACTTAAACTTATGCCAATTCATTTTCACATTATAAAGTCCTGAAGGACTTGAATATCGACGCGACGTTCCTAAACAACAATAACGCATCTGTAAAAATGGAAATTCAAAGAAGAGCAAGTACACGAGAAATGGTCTGATAAGTCTCCGTTTTTAAAAAAAAAAAGTCCTTTATCGCTTAGAACACTCTCTTAAATAGTTACTAGCGAAATGACATTAAAATCTGAATAGTACATTTGTCTTTGTTTTGGAAAAAGAGCGTTTCGGCAAATTCTTAATAATTGGAAAAAAACAATCACATCAATGAGATCACTTCAGAGCTGTGTAATCGATATTCAGGTTAGTGTTTTCATCATTTCGTATTAACTGATAAAACAGCAGTCCAGATCAGGTTCGGTCTAAACCAGTGACGAGCAAACTACGACCCGCGGGTAAAATCCGGCCCGCCAAGATAGTCAATCCGGCCCGCGACATGATTTTGAAAACCACATAGGGTAAATTGTATATTGAAAAACTATATTTTCTGTGTAAATAGCAGAAAATTATATATTTGTTTTTGCAATTTTGTTGCATAAAACGGATATTATGGCACTAAAATTTGTACCGTCAAACTCGTTTTTATGGCAAAAGTGCTATAATGAATTTTTTAAAGCACTAGTGCTTTTTCTTTATTAAAGTGTGTCCTCCGTGAAAAAAATTCATCTAATTAATATGGACGTCAGTTTTGTTGTATGTAGTTTAACTGTAGTTTGACAGTTTTTAATAGAAAATTTTGAAATAAATATGAATCTGTAATAAACCACCTATCGTAAAACTCTATGAATCACGCCTACTTACGGCTATGATCAAGAGAGAGATGCAAAATATTTCAAATTTTAAAATAAGTTTAAAATAGTGGTCGCTTAACTGAATATTAATTAAAAGCGGATTTTTTTTCATTTTTGTGTTAATTTATTGAAAAATACATACAATTTTGTATAAAACTCGGTCGATAAACATTATTAAATAATTGACCCTTCTTAATAATGGATTATCTTATCGATCTTGTTGTATAAATAACTATTAAGAATAGTAAAAGGATAATCAGGGCTTTACTATGCTGAAATTATAGTTCTGACTTATAATTGCAGAATAAAACAACCGCATTTGAAGAAGAGAAAAGTAATTTCTTTTTGACGTACAATTCTTCTATGGAGATTATCCTTGCTAAGAAGGCTTATTTTGAAGACGTCACTTTCAAATGCAATTAAAGCAAAAGTACAAATCAAATCTTGTTAAAATTTGGACGGTATCTATCTAAGGTGGATGTTCTAAAAGAAAAACAAGTCCTCTTGTGATGTTGATGTAATCGGGTATGGAGGCTAGAGATTTATTATACCATTCGCAACCGTTATTTTAATATTAAGCAAACTACCTCCTGTGGGGGTCCTGGGTGGAGCTATGGTTATGTTCTTGTCCCCATACTATATGTGAATGACTTGGTTCTGGTTGCTCTATGTACTTAGTTTAATTTGACAAATTTTTGAATTTAAGAGGGTTTTGTTTTTTAACGTTGATATATTTTCAAATTGAATTTGCATTCAATTAAAATTAATATGTTAATAGAAATTGTGCACTAAAGCATGATAAAACAAATATTTAAGACATCAAAAATATAGGATGAGCATTTCTTTGAAAAATTCATTCCGATAGAATTATTTTCAATCAATTAGCATAGCCGATGTTTCTCCATTGTATTGGAAAATAAATCAATCTTGAATAAATTCTTATATGCAGGAATTAATTCATCGAAAAAGAAATATCATTGAATTGGAAAAGTAAAATAACATAAAGCATGTACAATTTGCATATATCCAAGCGAAGAAGATGCGGAGATGGAAGTAATAAATCGTCGGTTGATGGAATTAAAAATCAGCTATTTAGCTCGCGAATAATAAAGGGAATCGTGGAAAGGAAAACATTATCAAAAATATGCAACAACAAAAAACACACAATTGATGTGATTGATTTGAATGGAACCGAAAATTGGGGATACATAAATTGAAAATTGAATTTAGATTCATATTTTTTGTTGAAAGATTATTTATGTTTGTATTATTCAAATTGAGTTTGATTAACCAATTTTCAATTAATTCCAAAATTGCTAGTATCTGTGCCTGTGAAGGGTGTTTCGTAATCAATCTCTGGAACAGACAAATCCGAGAATTTTAAACGTTTCAGTTTTCATCAGGAAACTTTAATCAATATTTATTTTGTAACAGAGCCTTACGCAGTAATTGAAGCACATTTTAGGGAAAGTTTGACGTGCTCCGTTTTCAAAGGATTATAACAATATGCTGTCTATTCCATCATCCTTAAGCCCCTATCAATAATGAATTATTCACGTTCCTCAAAGATAGACGCTTTCCTCAGTCGGCTTTAAATCAATTTTAATGCCAGTCTATATTTATGCAAAACATGAGCCTGGAACGAGGTGTATTCCAAGAAAAGAGGGATGTCAGTTTTGAGATTTAATACAAGTCTACTTGCACTAGTTCAGTACAAGTTGGTTGTAGCTGTGGTATTGCCAAAAACCACATAATTAATTCAAGGAGGAGGCATTAAAGGCCGTCAGAGAAAAGCAACTAATTGGATTTTGGTTTTTCAGTTGATATCACTCTTCTCCTCGCCTTCCCGATCTGCCTGATTTGACGTCAACAATGGCTATAAAAAGGCAGAAATTCGCATTTCTGGAGAATAACAGGAAATAGTTTAGCAATTTAATTCAATATCCAGCAAATTGAAAAGTTCCAAATGTTTCGGATTCCTTCAGAAAACGGATATTTCTGTGCCACTTTGGCAAACAACGTCATTAAGCGAAGATAGATGGCTGCCTGAAGCTGTTCTGCTCTGTCCAGAGAGAGAGAATTGAGCAACTATTCGCCATGTGTTAAGTAAATTTATATTGAAATTGATTTTGGAACCCTCCTCAAAAGAGTCACCGAATTAAATTCATTCCCAATAAATTTTAATTCCAGTTTTCTTCTCCCACTCCTCCCACTATCTTCTTTTATTACTATTGACCGGACGAAAACCAATCACTATATAGAACGTTGTTGTGATTCAATTTGCATACAATATAAAACGATGATGGACTGGAAAACGTGCCAAAGCAAATTATAAAATTACACACAAATGCAAATAGTTTGACCATCATCAATCTTACTTAAGTTGTTTTCCTTCGCAACGCTTTTCAGCCGACATTTAACCGATTTATAATAGTGCCAAAGATGGCCGCTCAATCCGTCTTGATTCGGGTCAAGCCGAGGCCACCTGCTGTCGCCCTCACTGACTGTCCAACATACACACAGCAGCATTCGATCGCAGCGGGCTCCTCTGTTGCCAGTCGCCCTTCCCGAAAGGGAAACTGAAAGCACTTTTGTGTACTTTTGCCCAATTCATGTGTGTGTAAGATTGGAAGGTCAACATTTAAATAGGCTCACATTATTGTTTCCTATATGGAACCGCAATTAAATATCCCCAAATATCTTTCGAGCCATTGGGAGACCCACTTTCAATTCCTTTGCGTCAAATTCTACCCAAACTTTCCAAATTGATGCCGTGATTTTACTACCCTTTTCTTAATTATGAAATTCAATTTTACAATATCCTTAACTACTATACGTGTATGTATGTAACATATTTAACGACATTTCAACTTTTCTAATCAACTTGAAAATTACTTTGATTGATGGGAATTTCAGCAAAATTCTAAGCAATACTTACTTCTTTAGTAAAATTATTCTCAAACTCAACCAAATCTGATGGATTAATTTATTTTACGTATTTGTGACTTTTTAAAGAGGGGTTTGTTATTAGTTATAAGTACTGTTAACATAGTTCTAATTGTCATCTGATTTCCTGCTATACAAATCGTGTAAAAATGTTGTGAGGGTGTTATTTCCCTGCACTGATAGTCTTTCCTTATTTGATGATGAAATCTCGGCTTAAAGAAAGTAGCACAATTATTCACTTGTAATAAAACCTCTAAAAATCTCTAATTAAATTCAAAAATGTTTCTATGGTAAACAACAACCTAAATATTTTTGAGTCATTCAACTTAAAAATCGTATATTTCTATATAAATTTGGAAGAAAGATAAAATAAATATTGGAAAAAGTTTAAGCTTCAAATACATTTCTAAGAATTCCATCTTCTATTTATAAAAATTAAGAATAATATCTCCATCGATTGTTAAGTTGATATGAAAAAAGTAATTGAATTTAAAATTTAAGTCGAAATTCAGATATTTTAAAAGTACTGAATGAATTTTATTTATTCCTTTATATAATATGAGTAATAGAAATATGTTTCAATATATCTATTATTACAGATATCTGAAACACTTTCAATTTGGAGCAAACTTATTCGAAGTTCTGTGTTTTTTTCACTTTACCCACCAATTTACTTGAACATGGTTCAACAAAAGCAGTCGTGGAACCAAGATGGAATCGGCTAAGTCTATCTAATATCTTCTTTTCAAATTCAATAAAAGTTCTCTAAAATTCTTTATTAAATTTATTTATTTTTTATTTCAATACTTTATAATGCAGTAATCACATCAAACTATAGCAATAGGTCTAAAGGCTAAGAACAGAGATGTATCGTACAGAAGGCTGTAAGACATTGAAAATATTCATGTAGAAGTCATAATTGCTCTGCTTTGACTGTCCTAGTGTGCGGTGAAACACACTTATCCTTTCCCACCCAAATTCACCGCTGATTATATAAAAGAATAATTTTTTTTAAAGTTAGTTAGGGTCAGGAATGATGTAAGGCAGGGACAGCTAGAGCGAATTACGTGGAGGGCGTATGGCTGTCCACCATACAACTAATGAAAAGTTTTCGTTAATCTGAACAATTATCTTATTTATATATTTTATGCATTTTTGTAGCTTAAAATTGATATTATGACACTCAAATTTTATTCTGACAAAGTCGTTATTATAGCTTTAAAGAATTCTTTAAAGAACGTGTGCTTTTTCTTTATTATCAATGTGTGACCTCCGTTAATGAAATCGATCAAATTTATATAAACGTCAGTTTTGTTTTGTAGGGTTTAACTGTATTTGCGGATAATGTGTGTGTTTTTGACTGTTTTACCGGATGGTTTAAATTTAAATTAGCACAAATTGATTCAAAATCAACAGTTTTCGGTCCTTTTAAATTTAAAACAATCCATTAATGGATATTATTTTCTATGTGAAAGAAATCGAAGCAAGACATTGCTTTATGCATTTTCTCTTAGAATTAGAAAAGGAAACGAAAACAATGTGAGGGAGACAAAAAATTTTAATTTGATTTAAGACAACGAATTTTTTTTTTAATTTTTGTGTGCATTTTTAAATAAATTAAAAATGCATAAAATTTTGTATAAAACACGGTCGATAAGCATTATTAAACACTCGGGCCTTCTTTAAGGCACTCGCTACGCTCGTGGCTTAAAACAACCCTTGTGTTTAATAATGCCCTATCTTATCGACCTTGTTGTATAAATAACTATTATATGTGAATAAGGCCAATAATCACCGAGCAGGTTCTTCGCCTACTAACCAATAACCAATACATATTCCGGCCAAGCAAAAATGTTTAAGAAAATTACTTTAAAATTTCTTAAAAGATGTATACTCGAATTCTGTTTCAAACTGTTTAAATTGGAAATATTTCTTTTTTATTTGCATGTTTTGCAATCTTTCTCTACTTTGATACAATCTTGATAAAAATAAACTTTTATATATTCATTTCGGATATAAATGAAATGAATTTCATAAATAAAATAATTAAGATAATTTAATTTAAAAGTGTTGAATTGAAATTGTTTCTTTAATTTCAATTACTTTACCCACTCTCTAAACCGACTTGAAAAATGCAAATAAAAACTAAAAATAACTACAAACATCTATTAGGTTCAGTCTAATGTAATAAAGTTGAAAGGTAGTATAGTAATTTGAATATTGGTTTCAGCAAGCTACTTAATAGATGGTTTATGTGAAACACGAGCAGATTTTCGGAGCAAATACCGCCAATTACTGGCTTTCGGGGGGAGTGGTGCTGGTGGTGTTGGTGTTTTGCGGAAGTGTAACTTGTTCCGTCAAACCACACATATCAATCTGGGCTGGCTGGTTGGCTGGCGGAGTATTTTCTGGCAGTGAATTTGAGGCCAAAAGTCCGGGTCAATTTATAATTCGGGGAGACCTCTCGAAACCAGGCACGCAACTCGACGCCACTCTCTCACCCGCTTCGGAGCAGCAGAGCACATATTTCACGGGCTGTGGCTTCACGTACGAGCGACGCAGGCTGATTCCATTTTCGGGGGCGCGTGTCTTTGCCGAATTGCGCGTCTATTATTCATGTGTTTGCGTGTGGACAGAAGAAGGTTCCTTCTTCTTGTCTCTTCTCTTGCCTTTCAAAAAAGTGAAAGGAAAAAAATGCCGAAAGAAAAGAAAGACAACAAAAAAACCAACGGAAAAGATTCCTTTCCTACAATCAATGTCTCCTAACAATCAGGTTGTACGGATCTTTTGTCGTTGTTTTTGTGTGACGTCACATGCATCTCATTAGAAATAAATTTGCACACGAATTGAATTAATTATTGGCTGTCCAGTTTATCATTTCGTATTAATTTATATAGCTTCTCGTTAAATTAGATGCTAATGAATGTAAATAAATTGAATTTTTATTGCATTTTATATTTAAAATATTCCGATCCAAAGGAATATCCCATTCATAAATTTTTAATTTAAATACTATTTGTGTTTTTGAGCTTAAAAGTTTAGGTTCTCAAATTTGGCTAATTGTTAATTTTATCATTAATTTCTTTTAACAATTTTAAGAGAAAGACGATTAACCACTGCCATAAAGGAAAGAAATTAAGACTGTTATTATAACAAAAACAAGAACTCTGTATTACTTTCCAACTTTTCGACTTTGCCAACACCAATATCGAAAGCGAGACGCCCGAAATTTAAATTGGGGAAGAAGAAATTAAATATATTCACCAAGCGCAATAAATAATGATAGATGATGAACATTACCAAACAAATGTTCTTCCTTCTTCTACAGTTTGGAGGCGCATATCAGCCACACTACTATAAAATACATTATAAGGCACTAGCAGTGAACCACACGAACAAAACCAGTCGCGCCGCGCGCTCGCGATGGCAAAAGAAGAATGAATGAGTGGAAAAAACGGCGAAAACCGGGATTAATAAATTATAATTCCCTTGGAACGTGTTTTGTTTTATTGAAAAAAGGTCCTGGAAATACCGAGTGCGGAGAAACAAACTACAATTTCATACACATAAATGTAGTCTGTTTTAATAGCATTAGGGATCACAATTCCTGGGGTTTTAATAACAAAATGTTTAACCTTTCCATTAGAGAATTGGAATCAATTTTTGTGAAAAGGTCAATTAATTATACTTGTAGGCATATCCGTGTAATGGAAATAAATGGAACAAAGCCAGTCCCTGGTCCCGAAGTATACACATAGTAAATACAGACAGCAGAAATGGTAAGGACAGAAAATCAAGGCTGAATTAAATAAGGTAAGCCAGTCCCTATTTTTTTAGGTTTTTCCCGGGGTGGAATTAGATCAACCACTGTGTGACGTGATTCAAATTAAAATTTAATTGTAATTTATTTCACTTTTAATTACACTTAAAGCCATTCAAGTTGGACAAAAATACCAGAATTTATTCCCTATTGAAAAAAAAACTGGAATACAACAAATTGGCCATTCTAATACCTAAATTACTTTCAGCACAATGAACCTTACTCCCACTCGAGAAGAACGGAAGCTCTCTTATTACGTTTCTTTATCCAAGAAAAAAAAGAAGTAGAAAAAACGACAGGTTATTGATAAATTTATTTAATGAAAAATATATCGATTTCCGTTTAAGTAAACGATTTTCTATTGCCTTAAATGGTTGGGCTCACGTGAGATGTACAAATTCACGGAAATGACTAGGACTTATACTTGATTGCACTGTTTGGCATTCTCCACTCCGCTCCACCTACCCTCTTTGTAGCCCCAGTCCCCCTGGACAATAGCCCAGAATGTATTAGATTCGGAAATGCGAAATTTACGATTATCTTTATCAATCTTTTCCAATCGAAATGTTAATCTGGCGATGGCATGTGTTTCGTTACGTATTATCTTGTTTTTATTTATTGTCCACCATGGCTATTACAATAAATACGAAATTATGTTTCATTTAATTGAATAAATGCGTAAGTCAAATTGATTTTATTGAATATTGCAAATACAAACATTTTGTATAACTAATAATATTCTTACGATGTTTCAACAAAGCAATTTCGTTTTTCGTAAAATTTTAAATTATTTAATTTTCTGTTGGTGAATGCTGAACTGAAATCTTAAAACAAACTCATCAATTTTAAAAATTGAGTATGGTATTCTACATTAGACTAGGAGTTATTACCAATTATTACAGGACCTTAAATTCAAAAAAATTCTATCAAAAGTGTAGGTCCATCAAAATTGGTAAAGATAAAGTTTTCGGTGCAAAAAACACAGTATTTTTAAGAGGTTTAATTGAGTTGTTTAAATTATGAAAATTTTAAATATATAATGTATAATATGTACATACTATTTGGTTTGGTACCAGTAATTGTCAATTCTTAATTATTCCATTTAGAAATACAAAGTTGTTTTAACTTGGTATCGAAAGAAACTTAATTTTAAATTTAATATATTACAGTAAGGTTTCAATAATGAGTGGAATACGTTAGCTATTTTTGCTTTTTATAATTTTCCCACTACTGACGATTTTTGATCTTGTAATGGAATAATATTTTCCAAAATTTCATTTAAAATGTTATGTTTTTATGATTCAAAAGATCCAAAAACTTTTATTCAATATAGGCCAAGTACTTAACATATTCAAAAACAATTAATTCTAATCGTTTTCTTAAAGCATATAAAACTTACCAAAAGTTTTAACACTTATCTAAAATAAAATACAAACAAGGGTTTTAAATGTTGATTAATAAGTTTTTTTTATTTTTTAGATTTGTTTTTAATAACACATATGGTTTTAATATGGAGGTATATAATAAAATGATCTTAAGTAATTTTATATTTACAACTTTAATTCTATCAAAACATTTCCATAAAGCGTGCGATTGTTTTCAAATTATTTTAGAACCAGAAGTCGCAAACTACAAATTAAAAAATCATACCATTGTAAACTTCGCAACATCTTATCACTTAAAATAATATAAAAAATGTAATAAAAAATATAATATAAAAATTGTAAATATTTATACCAATTTTTGGAAAATTAAAATGCTGTACTACTTATTGGAAAAATTAAATTAAAATATTTTATAATTTTTAAAGGGGTTATTGGAAATTTTTGTTTGTAATAGGCCGCCAGTAGCTCAAAACAAAATTTGGAAAAATAAGATAATTGTATACAAAAATTTTAAATACAGAAAAACTTATGAAAATATTGAAAGTTGGAATCTTTCTGCATCTCTAGTCACTAACATCTAGGTGGTAGAACAGTATTTAATAATTTATTTAATTTGGTAAATTTAACTCAAGAATAATGAAATATATAATGTTTTATGTTTAACAATTTTTATTGTGTTCTTTTAGGATAAATGATAACACTTTTGATTATTTTTTTATTGAATATTTTCATTAATAAATAGCTCACCTATCATGGTCTGTAATAGGTACTTTTATTGAACATTCAGTGTTAAGATATATTCCTAGTGATGATATCGGATCATTATACCAACTTTTAAAATACAATTTATAATTAAGGTTGAACTTAAGTTGTGATAGGGGGCCTATTGATTTTCTCGCTTTTTTTATATGTTGTGAGATTCATATGTATAAAGTGTCAAAATTATCCAAATTTTGATTCCGTGTAATTTTATTCAAATTAAAAATAACGCTCATTATTAAATTTGATGTATAAGACTTAATTTAAATTCTAGTTTATTAAATTCCTTTCTCTTCAAAATTCTTTCTTGGAAATCGAAATTAACCAGATTTGTTTTGTATACTTATAAAAAAATAAAAAAAGTATTTCTTATAGAATATGGCAAACAAAGCATGTAAATTAGAACCATAATTGGTATTGGATGGAGGGCGCAGAACCCGCTCGGGGATTATAGCCCTTATTCACATATAAAATATAAGAATAAGATAATTGTCCAGATGCACGAAAACGTGTCATTAGGTGTATGGTGGACAGCCATGCTCCTCTCCACGTTATTCGCTCTAGCTCTCCCTGCCTAACAGCTTTTCTGGCCCTAAATAACTTAATGCTATCATTGTAGTAATTTTAAATCTGAGGAGAGTTTGGATGAGAGAGGATAAACGTGATGTTAGACCCGCCATTCAACACCGCACACGAGGGCAGTATAGATCTGGACACTGTTTAGGAGAGGTTTAATTTAAGTAAAATGTATGATTAGTATGAATTGTCGGCTAATTTCGGACTATACAACTCATGACGTTGTGTTGTGAGGCTGTTTTCTCCCTGCACTGTCAGTCCTTCGTCGATAATTGAACACTATTACAGTACATAAAATATCGAGAAAAATATTAAATATTTGTTCTTGTTTTGTAATAAGGTTTTTGATAACAGATTTGTAATATATATAACCACCCATCAAATTGTTTTTAGTAATCATAAATATCAAGATCAATATCAACTTTCTAATATTAGACTACAGCCTTACTTGAATACAAAAAACTATAATTAAATAATTCACAAAATGAATATAAACCAATTAGTTTAATTTTCAATATTTGTTACTGTGTAATTATCAGGTCATTTTCTTCAAATTATATCAATATAAAACCCCCCTGAATCAGTAAAAAATAATTCTAGTATTGAATTGCAAAAACCATAAAACGTTAATGCAATAAGCGAATAAAAAAAATTAGGGCTACCCGATGACGGAAATCCCAAATGGCTTGGCATTAATTCCTGACGAGTGTAATCTAAATTGGAAGCGAACGTCGGCTACTAAACTTTGTCCGAGAGAATCTTGTCGAATTGACCCTGACGTCCGCTCGTAGTGATATTAGATATCAATCTGTCAAGTCGGATAATAATTATTGTACATAAATTCATAATATCTGCTGAAATGATAATGCCAAAGCTAATCAACCCTTGCGACCACCGATGCACGGCTGGCGATTGTTGGACGATTTCAAGAAATAATTATTACGTTTTTTGTAATAGAAAAATATTTTTATTAAGTGGATTAAATTTTTTTTTTCGTACATTAAAAATAAATTATGGCCACTTATATTACGAGTAAAAAAAATATTTTTTATTTAAGAAATAAGCGTTTGAATAAAAATTCAAAAATTAATAGAGTCAATTGAATGATATTTTCATAAATACTTTTCTAATACTTTTAAAAAATATAGTTTTTTTTCTAATATTTTATTAAGGATCAAAAATATTAATGCCTAATATTATTTTAAAATGATTTTTGTGATCATAAATCTTCTTTTAAATGTTGAAATAATTTAAAATTTTATGTATTCCTCGATGACAAATTCACTTTACTTAATTCTTATTAAGGCACTGTTCTTGAAGAGAAATTTATTTTAATAAATATTAAACGTGCGCGAGCTAGAAGCACAGCTTGGTAAATTCATACGAAAAAGACGGTTTTGCTTTGTTTTAAACTGCGTTAGCTTTAAATGTATTGTGTCTGGAAATTACCAAATTGGCACGTTTGCCATCTAGTGGAAAATTTTTAAGCTAGTGAATTAAATTTAAAATGGACATTTTTTCTTTAAAATACTGTGCATATAGAATCCGGAAGATGTGTTATAAATAAAATAATGGCAGTTACCGTATTTAATAGTGAACCTTCTTAAAATTTGAGTTTTACCAAAATTTTAATTAAATTCATTTATTTGCATTAGTATTGGTGACGTATACAAACATAATTTTAATGTTATTACATGCCATGGTTTCGGCCTAGATTTAATATTGAAATCATAATAGTGTTTATGCATTTTTGTTGCTTAATATTGATATTATGACACTCAATTTTGCTCTGTCAAAGTCGTTATTATAGCAAAAGTGCTCTAAAGAATTCTCTAGAGCACGTGTGCCTTTTCTTTATTATTAAAGTGTGACCACAGTGAAAGAAACCTATCAATTTTATATGTAAGACACTTTTGTTTTGCGTGGTTTCACTGTGATTTGTTAGTGTTCAATAAAATAAGTCATCTATCAGAGAATCTAAGAACTACATTTTCTTGTGGTTTATCATAGAAGACGCAACACGTATTTTTATAGAAATTTGAAGAATTGTTAAGATTTGGTGTTAATTTATTTTAAAATGCTTAATATTTTGTATAAAACACG
>JXOV01020232.1:0-20150 GCA_001014945.1 Clogmia albipunctata | reverse complement strand
ACTTCACAAACAGAATTGCAAAAAATTATATTTGTTTTCTTAATTCGTAAACGTGATTTCAAATCAGTCTAAAATTGCAAAAGTTGCGATGATTGCTGAAAAAAACATTGAAATTGATCATTGATAAACAAAACTGTTTATGTGAAATGAAGTTTGTGCACGAGTTCATTACTCGCCTATCTAATAAATACGTAAAATAATTATAACAAACAATACTATATTAACGATTCACGTTTTATTACTTTTCTAAATAAAATAATACATAATATATTTATCTAAGGAGAATTGACAGTTTGTTTTATTAAGTGTATAAATTTCTTAGCACGACTTAAAAAATTAAAAAAAAAACAAGTTCTAACATACAGCTATTTTTTTAACTAACTCACTAAATATTTTTTGCTAATTAAAAAATGGATACAACGTTCCAAATGAAAATTGAATGTAATAAACCCGTATATTTGATTATTTAATAAAACCTTTGTGTCAAAATATTTCACAAATAAATTAGACTAAATATATGAATAAATAAAATAGATGATATTATTGAATTCTTTTCAATTTGGCTTTAAAATGTTTTAATATACTCAAAAAGAAAGTATTATCGACAATTCATAATAAACAAATTTTAAGTATTATTCGAATAATGCAATTTTANTCACAAATAAATTAGACTAAATATATGAATAAATAAAATAGATGATATTATTGAATTCTTTTCAATTTGGCTTTAAAATGTTTTAATATACTCAAAAAGAAAGTATTATCGACAATTCATAATAAACAAATTTTAAGTATTATTCGAATAATGCAATTTTAGATCTTAGTATCTTAGAAGGAAAATATATTTTGACATTTCCTTGCCTCTACAATAAAGTAGTCATATATTAATTAAATTTATTTTTTCGTATTAAATGACCAACAGTATAGTTTTTCTTAAGTATTGGTTATTTTAAAATGTGATTTAAATGATCAGTGATACCAAGTGAATATTTTGTGAAACAGTGCATAGTGTATTATTTCCATAAAATATCGAAAAATTGAAACTGAAAGTTTTATTCGCTTGACATCTATATCTTAATTGTGTGAGTATTTTTCTTCATTTAATACCGGGAAGTCTTCTTATTCTTAACTTCATATTTTGTGAAATAACAGAAACAATACGTTGTTTAAATAACAATGATATTGGAATTAAAAATAATTAAAGTAGCTTACGAATTCAAAGTTTTAATTGTCAAAAGTGAAAATAGTTAATTATATGTAAACAGTGTAAAACTAAATTTAATGAACTAATTATTCATTAAGTGGGAAATGAATTGACTCTCGAAGTCATTATTTCATTTTATAGTTCGTCGTTCAACGCTTTTTATTGATAGAAAACATTTATTATCAATATAACTTTTAAAATTCATTGATGACGACATAATAATTATTCGCCTTGAGATTGTTAACAAATTGATCTATTGTTCTAAATTCATAGATTCCCCCTGTGAATATTATGTCTGACTCTCGTTTAAGGTCGAGAGCAGTGCGCGCACGGTGAAAAAGTGTTTGGTTTCAGGTGTTTTCCCAGTTTTCAACAAAAACTATTTTTATTTTATCAGACCCATTGGAATCCATTAAAAAGTTGCGTTTGTATCATTTGTATCATGGTTTTCAATTTGTAGGTATTAGTGTGCAAAAAAAAACTTGTAACTTTTCTTACACCGTAACCCAATTACTGTTCATGATTGATTTACTTTATTTAAATAGCCAACACTAACTGGCACAAGCTGTCCATAATATTATAATTAGGGTCTAATTTAATTTTCCGAAAAATCTACAGAGAAATCCGGTAATGAGATTTGCGAATTGATTTGATTAGAACAATGCTTTCCCAACACATCTGGCAACCAACACAGATGCACCTGTTCACAATTTGAATATTTTTCGCTCAAAGGTAGTTTTTACACTCAATCTGGATGGATTTTTGTGATTTGGAAAATCACTTAGTCCAGTAAAAACATGCTCCAAGTGCGGATCTCCCAGTTTTAAACAGCACATGATTTTTATCGGTAGATTTATTTAAATCGAAACGAAAATTACTTAAATCGTGATACCCTAAAATGACAGTGTCTTACAAAGAACAGTGGCCTGATATCAAGGCAGTGATCCGGAAAAGAGTAAAATGTGATAGGAAGAAGTTAAACCAAAGAGTTCCCATTTTGGAATGGTTGCCAAATTATAGTAAAAAGTTCGTCTTAAACGATATAATAGCTGGAATAACAGTGGCTCTGACAGCGATCCCTCAAGGAATAGCCTATGCTGTAATCGCAGGACTTCCCCCTCAATATGGATTATACGCCGAAATGATTCCTGGATTAATGTACATGATTTTTGGAAGCTGTTACTACATTACAATTGGTGAATTTTATTTTGAAAATAGTGAAAAAATCAAATCTAATTTAAATTTTATTAGGACCCACTGCAATTATGGCTCTACTTATTCACCCCACTTCCACAAAAAGTGGTGACTTTGCTATCTTAGGATCCTTTCTAGTAGGAATAATTATCATTCTTTTTGGAATGTTTAATTTAGGTAAATTTACCATAATTTGGTGTTATAAAAAGTTTATTAACAGTGTTATTTGCAGGATTCCTTGTCGAATTTATTTCAATCCCTGTTACGGTCGGTTTTGTGACTGCTGCAGCCTTGACAATCGCCAGCAGTCAAGCCAAATCCCTGTTTGGTATTCCGGGTAAATCGAATTCGTTCCTGGAATACTGGCAGAATGTCTTTGAAAATGCAACAGGTTATAATAAATGGGATACTATTCTGGGATTATCTACTGTTATCATCTTGATCGCTTTAAAGGTGAGAAGATATTTATTTTTTAATATGAACTTTAAAAAAAAAAAATTAAACTGAGGTAATTTACAAATTATATTCGAAATTTATAATAATGATTTGTGCTACAAGTTTGTAAAATCATCTATTGATACATGAGTGAAATGAGTGTGAAAAATCGAGCCGGAAGTAATTTTACGAATTAAGTAACCCACTTTACCCGAGTAGGATATATTGTTTTTTTTTCAATGCTAGTTTACGAAGTCCTTTGCCTGATGAGTGAAAGAATGCTAAAATATTTTGTTGTTGTGCTTTTATAAAATTTAGAATTAAATTTATAAAATGCATTTTCGTATCAAAAGTTAGTTTTTCGATATCAATATTGTGTCACTTTTTTGCACTAGTGAAAATTTTAATTTTTATTTCACTAGTGAAAAAAGGAAGTCATAATCTACAAACAAATATGTTCCAAGTTAAAATTCTGGTGCCATTTTGAACGATAAACTACACAATTTTTAACCCAGGTCGTTACGACGGTCGAATATAGACCGAGAACTGATCAAATAGAGACCGTTATAAAGGCAAACATTTTTTTATTAGTTTTTCCTGTATTTTTGGGGAAAATGTAAAAATAAATTATATCCTGCTCGGGTTTAAAATCCGATTTTTAAGTCTGAAATCACATATAAGAGTAAGCAATGGGTATTGAATATCACTGCCAAAGTTAGAACATTAACTCACGCTAATCGGGGGTTTTACGTAATGAAATTGAATATATTAACATTATTTTATAAATATTTAAAATACTTCAATTTTACAATATTGTTAACGATTTTATTATCACACGTGCGTCTTTTAATAGTATTTATACAAACATTTTATTATTTTTATTTTATAACATATATTATTATATTAAAAATTAAATTATTTAGTCTACATTGAAAAGTACAACAAATTATTTACTACGAAAAACCATGTCGCAAAGGTCTACAATTTAATTGAATGTGACTATATCTGTGTCTCAAGTTTATAGGTTAATTATATTATTGTTTAAAAATACCATATAATTATTATTAGAAGGTGTTTGGGAAAACCCAAAAAATCAAGATTAGATATCCAATAACAATAATTGTGTTCTAGGAAATTAAAAGTTTATATAATTTTTTTATATGTCCACAATAAATAGATTAACTAAATAGTATTTTAATATTTTTGTACAATTTTTATAGTTCTCATTTATAATTTTCATATATTGTTTCGAGACAAATTTCCATTAGAACGGAAAACTTTGGAAATTTAAAAGTACCGACGATGACAAGGTAATTAAAAATTTAATGGCATCTCTAATTGCAGCTATAAATAATTTATTAAAGAAAAAAATAAATTTTCCAAGTTAGATGAACCAAAGATGGATATTATCGAAACATACAATCTTAATCAATTATTACTCAATCATTTAATTAAACAAGTTGTTAAACACTTATCTGTAATAATAAAACATCCGTAAACAGGAAAAGTTTAGGTTTTCGCACTTGGTTGCTAATTTAAAAATTTGTTTTCGGCATTTAGTAAAATACACATTAAAAATTAGCGATAAATAAAGGAAAGTTACAATGACTAAGCATGAATCAATACCCAAAAACGGTAAAAACAATGAAATAACAGTAATATGAATATTAAATTAAAACTCAATTAAAATATGATGAAATATTTTATGTAGTTTGGTTAAATAAAACTGATATTACGGAAATAATATTTGTTCCATCAATTTCATAGTGATTTAAAGAAGTCCTTTTAAAACAAAAAGTATAGATATCAATCCTCTCCTACAATATTTTTAACGGATATTTTAAATCTAAATTGAATATTTAATGAAGGATCTCTCAATGAAATGACTGACGACTACTTAAACTATGTGCATGAGAAGGAGAAAAGATTTCTTTCTCTATCACTCCAAAGTGTTTTAGAACTAAATTTTGAATTTTTTAAATAGAATTATATTTATAGATTTTTGTGTTAACTTAAAAATGAGAAAAAAAATCTTGTGTACAACACGGTTGATAAGCATTAGTGCTAAAACGCGTCGAAAAACAACGTTAAGAAATAATATTAAAATTAAATTTGTACACGAAACCAATACTAATTCAAATAAATGGATTTAAATTAAAATTTTGGTAAAACTCAAATTTTAAGAAGGTTCACTATAAAATCTGATAACTGCCATTATTTTATTGATGACACATCTTCCGGGTCCTGTTTAAAACGTATTTTAAAGAAAAAATTTTCGTTTTAAATTTAATTAACTTGTCAAAGTGAGTCAATACATTTAAAACGAACAGAAGGTAAGGTTACGCAGTCAAACGCAGTAAAACAGTCAGCTTTTGTATGAATTTAGCATGATGTGCTTCTAGCTGGCGCAGCACAAATATTAAACTTTCGACCTATTTAATATACCTATTTTAATACTTCCGTAAAGGTGAAAGGTTAGCTTTTGACATCGATTTCAGTTTCGTTATGCCTTACTTTATTGCACAAGTGGAAATTTTGAATTAAATAGTGAAAAAAGATTTATAATCTTTTTATCCTGGTCGTTATATAACTTTCACAGAGAGACCTTCATAATTTTTTTCAAATTAGTTTTTCGTGTATTTTTGAATGGATTGCAAAAGAATATGTCCTGCTCAGGTGTGAAATACATTTTTTACTTTTTTATACCCTAGTACAAATAACTACTATAAAATAAGATCGCTAAGAATTAATAAACACATGGGTCTATAAAGAACTCGCTACACTCTTGATTCATTTTAATGACCTTGTTTAAATAATTACGAGTATAATATTAAATTAAATAATATAACTAAAAGTACAATATTAATTTCTTCCAATTTTCAGAAAGTCGGAGGAGTGAGACGATGGAAGACGTTTTTTAAATACCTCTCCCTATCTCGAAATGCTTTGGTGGTATTTTTGGGAACATTAATGGCCTTCATCTTACACAAAAACACTGGCGAGGAGCCATTTACTTTGACTGGTCCTGTGAAGGGAGGATTTCCTTCGGTAAAATTGCCTCCATTTTCAACTGTTGTCAACAATCAAACCTTGGAATTCGAAGACATGGCCGAAGAGTTCGGTGCCAGTCTAATAACCATTCCGATTATTGCAATTTTGGAAGTGTTTGCAGTTGCCAAAGCTTTTGGTGGGTATTAAAATAATTGGAATAAGAAATTGAATTGCAATTTAATCTCCTAATTCCAGCAAAGGGAAAAACGATTGATGCTACCCAAGAAATGCTTGCCTTGGGATTGTGCAACTTCATTGGCTCATTTTTCGGAAGTATGCCAGTTACAGGGTCATTCAGCAGAACTGCGCTTAATTACGCCAGTGGAGTAAATACTCAACTGGGAGGAATTTTCACAGTAATTTTAGTGGCATCCGCATTGAGTCTCTTAACAGGGGCGTTTTATTACATTCCCAAAGCCGTTTTGGCAGGAGTTATCATTTGTGCAGTATTAAGTATGATAGAATTTGGAGCTATTAAAGAGTTATGGAAGACGAAACGTAAGTTTTTCTGAATAGTTGAAAATTAATATTTAAATAATTTGAATAATTATCACTTGTAATTACGTTAATTTTCTAGGAATCGACATGCTTCCATTCGCTGTGACTCTATTCACATCCTTATTCTGGGGAATCGACTATGGTATCCTCATCGGAATAGCCTTTAATTTGCTATTTATTCTCTACAATTCCGCGAGGCCAAACATTATTTCCGAATTGAGGACATTAGGAGAAAGGAGGATCATTTTAATAACGCCTGAACAAAGTTTATACTTTTCCGCTGCGGAATACCTAAAGTTTAAAGTTAAGAAAGCAGTGACCATGTACGGAGCTTCGTCCACAATTTTAATGATCAATGGCACCCACATAAAGACAATTGACTCCACCACAGCAGCGAGTTTGAAGTCATTGGTGCGAGATTTGGGCGACCAAAGTAAAAAAGTTATTTTATGGAATTGGAATACTCAACCCATAGGCGTTTTAATGCGATCCAGTCCCGAACTAGAAGGGATCTTGAAACAATCAGACAACATTGAGAATGTCCTTAATGAACAATTTACAGCATAGATTTCATTTTCTACAAATAAACGTTTTAAGTAATTAAGATTGTGTTTCATTTCGAAAATAAATAATTTATAGTGACAAAAGCATGAAATCTCACAGGCAATAATTCGTTAAAACACTCGCTACGCTAGTTATTTAAAAAAATCTTAGTGTTTGATAATAATACATTCTCTTATCAACCTAGTAATAGACTTTCATTTAATTGATGAAAATCATATAAAAGTGAGGTTCAATGGAATGGTTTATTAAATTAACTGAGCATTTTTTACACGCCTCTTGGCCGATGTGATAACGCATCCCGCTGCCTCTTCGGAGTCAAGGGTTCGATCCCTGGGCTGGTAGGATTGACTGGGTCCTTTTTCAACTGGTCTTGGTGCTATTAATTGACTAATAATACACTGAAAACAAATAGTCGCCGAAATGTCGAAAGCCCATTGGTTGAAGTTGAGACCTCCCCATGTTCCTTATAGCAGGCCGATTCTGTAAGCTCACCAATTCAGTTCGCGTTCGCCCTTGCGAACAGTTTATTGGGAAAAACAAGAAAATTGTGAAAATTTCAATTATAGAAAAATGTTTCAGTTTTATGTAAATTACGTAAAAAATAAAGATATTGATTTATATAAATTGAAGATATAATTGAATTCATCATGTCGATGTTTTATTTTGATCTAAAATTTAATTTTCAGGTGACAAAAAGTGTGTTTTAAAGTTTCATTTGCTGGGGCCATTCATATTTCACCTCATATTTGATTAATTTCTTAGTTTTTCTATGTGAAAATATTAGGAATGTGTTCTATCTATATCCATTCTTCGTTTGTATTACCAAAAGTAAAATAAAATAGCGCCAAAATAAAAATATCTTCGAAAAAACCTGAAAAATGAATTGATTTCTGCTGGTTGCATTAACGGAATTGATTTACAATGTATGTTTTTGTTGTAGACTCGGTTCGCTGTTCACAGCGAACTTAGTGAACATTCTTCGTGAACTTAGAGAAACGGCCCACAGGAATTGAAAGGGAATTTTTTTTAACCGAACATTTTATGAAATGGACATATCATATCTCTTTTCCAAAAAGTGATTTGCGAATAAACGACGACTATTTTAACAAAACAAAGCGATAATATTTCTTATGTGAAAGAAAGCGGCGAAAGTAATTACCCTCACTTACATAAGCTAATTGTGAAAATGAAACAAGAAACATAATTATTTAATTAAAAAACATCCGTTTTGGATTCAAAGGAACATGGAGAGTCATTTTATGGATCTTGTTGTATAAAAACTGATCACATAGTTATTATTTAAGTCTTAGCTGAACAAAACCTGTTCAATTGGTTTAAATACTCTACATTTTTTCTCGTAATTGCATTTGAGATGAATTGTTTTCAATGAGTCACAAATAGATTATCAAAATGCTTCCGTTGCAATTGATAAAATCACATTTTTAATTGAAAGCCGTAAAAATCCAATGCACTAAAAAAAACTCTAGATAATGTCTTTCAAAATCCATTGTCAATGATAATTGTTATTCGATAACATCGAAATTTAATCAATTCAATAGAAAAAAAAACACTATCAGTATCTCGAGTATTGAAGTTCACACCCCTAGTAATAATCAGCTCTCCCAACGAACAATCAATAAAAAATAACCATAACAATTATTATCTCCAATTATGTCATTATTAAATTTCTACAGATATTTATCAGAAACTAAAATCAAACTGGAGAATAATTATCCAGACCAGCCTTTGGTGCGATCCCAATAATTGTGGTTATAAATAACCCTATTTCTATAAAAATCAATTAATGTTATGAGCAATAATAATACCAATATAAAAACTTCCACAACACTGATAAAAATAAGAAAAAATACAATGCAATGTAATCGATACCATCGAAATTTAATCAATTATAGAAGAAAATATTTGTTTCTTAGGTACTGAATTTTATGCCCTTAGAAATAATCTCTCCGCACGCGATCAATAGGAAAACATTAAAAACAATTATTATCTCAAATTATGTAACTTTCATATTCTTTAGTTTATCAAAAGATTATAAAAAACCCTTAAATTATCAAGGCTAACCTTGGTAAAATTGATCTCTTCCTAATGTTTGCATAATAAATATAATTGAATATTTTAATTACTCTCTAATTCTCTCTAATATAATAATCAATTTTACTATCAATATTATTATATAAAAACAAACTATTCCACAAATAATAAAACTAAAAAAATACAATGCATAGTGATTGGAGGCGCACCTGAATCAAAAGACTGATAAGAGCGTTGAATTGCCGGCATAAGATTATTATTTCTTCAAAGATAATACAATATTTGAAATAAAATTCTGAACGAGTGTCCCAATACGAGTTAATAGTCTTTCTTCTACCATGAGGTGCAGATCTCAAGTTTGAGGTCTCAATTAGCTTAAGAGTGATAAAAATTTGTGTGAAGTGATAATAAATAGTGAACAAAATGACAAAGTCTTATGACGAAGAATTTCCCGATTTTAAAAGTTTAATTCGAAAAAAATTAGTATGGAATAAGAAAAGATTGGTTAAAAGAGTCCCAATTTTGGGATGGGGTCCTAATTACAAGAGAAAGTATCTCTTCAATGACATTCTTGCTGGAATAACAGTGGCTTTAACTGCAATTCCCCAAGGAATAGCTTATGCTGTATTAGCTGGACTTCCACCTCAATATGGATTATACGCCGAAATGATGCCCGGAATAGTTTACATGTTTTTCGGAAGTTGTTACTACATTACAATTGGTGAATTTCAATTTTAAAATAGTGAATTCCAAGTCTAACTAAAGTTTTCATAGGACCCACTGCAATCACGTCTCTCCTTATCAATCCATATGTGGCACTTAGTCCGGACTTTGCTCTCCTGGGTGCGTTTCTAGTTGGAATAATTGTCTTCATGTTTGGATTGTTAAATCTCGGTATTTAAAACATAAATTTAAAAAAAACTCCCCAACTAAAACTGAATTTGTAGGATTTCTCGTGGAATTTATATCAATTCCCGTAACAACGGGATTTGTAACAGCGGCCGCATTGACAATTGCTAGTAGTCAGGTTAAAAATCTATTTGGCATTCCGGGATCGTCAAATCAATTTGTCGACTCTTGGGAAAATATTTTCAAAAATGCGGCTGGATTCAACAAATGGGACACAATTCTGGGATTATCCACAATAGCTGTTTTGGTGATATTAACCGTAAGATATTTTCCAAATGACTTTTCAAATTTTAAAATTAGTCACATAGTCTTATCATCGTCATATAAAATTACTTGTCAAGTAGACAATTATTGTCTATTATTGATATCTTTTACATAGCATAAATTAATAGATAACAGAAGAAGACAATTATAAATCCCTTTAAGTCTTAGCAAATAAGAAATTACTTTTATCAGTCATTCTCAACTTGAACTTTTCGCACAACCGGATTAAACCTGTTTCAAGATATCTTTATTGGCCCAATTCAAAACAATATTTTTTAACTGTTATTTAATTTGCAGATATTTCTTCGTGATAAAGTTAAGAAGAATACTCTAGATTACCTAATTTGAAAAACTAGTAATCTACTTATATTTGTCATAAGAAATTATTTGTGCTACAATGGTGTAAAACCAACAGGTTTTTAACGAGTTTGAAATACGAGCCGTAAGGGGGGGTTTTAGTGAAAAAAGTAACTCATTCAAATCAATATCAAAAATCTAATTTTTTATACGGGATTGCAAAAAACATTTACACTTATCAAAAGTATGTTTAATACAAATCATTTATCAAATTCCTATTCATTTCTATTATTATTAAGATCAGTAAATTCAATGAATGTAGATTACTGGGTCGAATTTGGCTAACAAACTTTCTGATAACTGACAAAGTACGAGTACTTTGATTGAGGTGCAGCTACTCTATATCTCTTTTATGGCAACAAAAAAATCCACAAATTATCAAAAATGGCTTATCTCAATGTCAAGTGCTTAGACAATCCGTTTTATAATCGATACGGGCTTTCATTTGATATTAAGTATTTGATAAAGATGACTACCATCTGCCTCTGTGTCCTAGCGGTTAGCACCCTAGACATCCTCCTCGGGCGGATATTTTTCAAGCGCGAAAAAGTTTCCATTTGTGTATATCAATAACATAGCGAAATAATATTCATAACTAATTATAAAATAAAAAAGTGTCAAAGTAATGGCGCAAACAAATAAATAAAATGGGTGGATTGACTGGATCCGTTTACAACTGGCCTAGGTGCTATTAACTGACTAATATTACACTGAAAAACAAAAAGTCGCGTAAAGTCTAACATCCGATGTTTGAGGTTGAGAGTACACCTAGTTCCGTAATGGAATGCCGTGGGAATTGTTTTTTTTAAAGATGACTACGAAGAATTATCTCAAAATTGTAATACAAGTTTACGTACATAGTGGGTAACATAACTATTTTATTTTACAAGAATTACCCCAACTGTTTATATTAAAGAAATAAATATTACAAATGTTGAATTGAAATGTAAAAGTCCTTTCTCATGTTGGGTTTTCTTAGTTTTTTTTCGGATTTTTTCGGACCTGTTTTGACTAGTATAGTTATTTATATGTAGTTTATGACGCTGATATAACTTTATAAGAGATTTGCTGCACGTAAATTGGGCTTATACATAACGAAATAAAACTTATTAAACAATATTATAATTTCAGTACGTAACATCAATTAAACGATGGCCAACGTTCTTTAAGTACCTATCACTATCGAGAAATGCATTGGTTGTATTTGTGGGAACATTACTAGCCTTTCTTCTATCCGAAAACTTGGCCGAATTACCAATTGCAATAACTGGGGACGTTTCTTCAAGTTTTCCCACAGTTAAAGTGCCCCCATTATCAACAGAAGTCAATGGCGAACACTATACTTTTCTGGATATGGTCTCGGAATTTGGAGCTAGTCTTATAACTATTCCAATCATCGCCACGTTGGAAATTTTTGCTGTCGCCAAAGCTTTTGGTAAGCAACATTTAATGCAATGCAATACAGTATTCAAATACTAAACCAAATTTAATTTCCAGCCAAAGGAAATACAATTGATGCAACTCAAGAGATGTTCACTGGAGGACTTTGCAATTTATTGGGTTCATTTTTTGGTGGAATGGTAGTAACAGGATCTTTCACAAGAACAGCTCTAAATCACGCCACTGGAGTGAAGACACAATTTGGAGGATTATTTACTGTCATTTTGGTTGTGTCTGCTCTAGGATTATTGACAGATGCTTTCTATTTCATACCAAAGGCGACAT
Organism: Clogmia albipunctata; assembly: GCA_001014945.1. NCBI lineage: Eukaryota > Metazoa > Arthropoda > Insecta > Diptera > Psychodidae > Clogmia > Clogmia albipunctata. The sequence goes on along the minus strand of JXOV01020232.1, from coordinate 7,897 downwards.
TGGCTGGAGTTATTATTTGCGCCGTTTTATCTATGATAGAATACGGAATGATACCGAAATTGTGGAGGACAAAAAGTAAGTCAGTTTAATATGATTTCAAAATATATTTAAAAGTATACACGCAATCATTTAAAATAGAAATAATTATATTAAAACTGGTTCGTTATATTTCAATTCACATAGATTAAACTATAATGAAGAAAAATAGAATTCCATTTTAATTTGGCTAATATTTACTTTGGTAATTAATAATGATAATAACTAATTGATCATTAGACAGACGCTAAAAATAGATTATTTAAAGGGTATCTCTTTTGAATTTATCATATTTATTTTTAGCCTAAAATTAATAACCAGTTGATTGCCTTATCTCCTTATCTTCAGGTTTTGCTCTCTCATAAAGAGCAACGATTTATATATCATTTTTTGAAGTTTAATTAGCTAGTGTTACATTTTTTTATTATTTTTGGCCGATACGATTTATTTACTATTTTATAGTTTTGCTTTTTTTCTTCTTAAATACAAAGAAAAGAACGAAATGATATTTATTGCCATAAAAACAATAAATTTCGAAAAAATCTAACTTATTTTACATTAAAATTAAACATATATTGGAAGAAATACTTAAAAAACAAATTCGAAAGATACATGCTCGTATTACATAGATTTTACTATTTTGATTCACTTTATTTCCACCATTTTATTTTTCAGGAATTGATCTAATACCATATTTTGTAACATTGCTGGCTTCCCTCTTGCTGGGAATCGACTATGGAATTTTGATTGGAATAGGCACCAATTTGTTATTCATTCTCTACAATTCAGCTAGACCCAATATAACATGCGAATTAAAGACAATAGGAGAAAGAAACGTGCTTTTGATTACACCCAACCAAAGTCTCTACTTTTCAGCAGCCGAGTATCTCAAGTACAAGGTCAAGAAAGCAGTTGCTAGATACGACACCTCCACAATACTCATCATCAATGGATTTTTTATCAATACAATGGATGCTACTTCGGTTGCCAGTCTCAAGTCTTTGGTGAAAATAATGGAAGAGTTGAACAAAAAAGTTATCCTCTGGAATTGGAACAGTCAACCAATTGGACTGATTATGAGAGACTGTCCGGAATTAGAGAAAATTCTAATGGATAGCGACACCATTGAAGAATTATTTAGTAGTATTCATCTTGTACCTTAATATTTATATTATTACTTTTATAGACAGAAGTTACGAAATTAAAAATCATCAAGTATTACCAACTGACTATTTTAATCGTCACACATTTATTGTTCTGTTATCATCAACTGATTATTAAATAATATATAGCTACTGCATCTGATTGAGAAAAAAATGACCATGAATATTTTCTATAGATAAATCCATTTCAATTGAATCAATGACCTCCCGTAAAAAGCAATAGCGGAAGTAATTTTATATTGGACAATTTGTAGATCGATTTGTAATAAGTACATAGTTACGCATTCTAGAGTTCAATGAAATAATTAATAAAAATATCAATTTTAACAATTGGTTTATTTTCTATAAAAAAATATTAAATTAATTTCTTAATAACTCACTTCATTTGAAGTACGTAGAGTTTTTTGAATAAAACGATTGATTTTTACAAAAAATGGGTATTTCTAACAGAAATCAATGATGATTAAAGAGGAATGCATTATACCTTATCTTTCACGTGGGCTGCAAGAAAAAAACTTTAAGATCTTGATACTTTTGTGACACGCACCTTTTTCTTATTGAAAATAAATGTCAATCAATATCTTACATTTTCGAGAAAAAAGTTATTAATCAGTACTCAAAAGCGCTATTCATTCATCGAAACAGTTCCACGTGCCTTTTTTTTAATAAGTAAAGTCCAATCACCCATCCAGGCCTCAGATTGAAAAAAAACTTCTATTAATTTCTTTGAAATAAGACCCATTTTTGTTAATATAAAAATGGAAACCTCTTATAGGAAAACTCTGTTTTACACATACTCTCAATAACTTTTTTAAATATAGTATTGGACGCCAATGAGTTCACGTGATTTTGTTAAATACCAATGGTTTTTTGTTCGAAATACCAAGAGCATAAAAATGTATTGATTTAGTTCAAAATATCAAGAAATTTTGTAGGGAACTCGTGATAACTTCTAATTATCGAGAGTCGAGTGTGTGTACATTAAAATTATGTAGGGTTTTTTTAAATTTGAATCATTGTAAGAACTAAATATTTGTTTATAAGAACTAAATTTTTGGAAACCATTGCATATTTAACTTTCTAACTGTTTATCCTTTACTAACCTTAACCTATTTCCTTACACCATCATTCACTGATTCAATTAAAACTAACTGTCCAAATTACTAACATTGAACCTCTCCTGAATAGTGGCAAGGCCTATACTGCCTTAGTGTACGGTGCCGAATGGCGGGCCTAATAATCACTTTTTTCCTATTCCATCATAAGGCGCCAATACATATTTATAACTATTACTATATCTCCAGCAGTCTACAGTAAACATACTCGCAGTCCAAATTTTTCAGATGTTTGTTTTTAAGTGGAGGTAAGGGAAAGAAATATTGAAATGTTAGAAGTATAATAAATACGTATTACACATAAACCTACTAATAAAAATTACAACAAAAAACTAGCACTAACTTCATTTTAAATTTTTCAATCTAAAAAAACTAACTGTTCGATATGATTTGCAAGATTAATTATTTAAAATAAAATATAAATTTCTTACCTGTACTACTTGTCGTGCTAAATTCCTAGGCGAAACAGGAAGCTGCAGAACATTGACCTCCATCGGTGCTGGAGGGGGTACTTGTGGAACTTCTGGGGCATTTTCACTGGGAACGTAGATAAACTGTTTCTCTGCTGAGGCTCCCTCGGCTCCTGGCATGAGTATGGCTTTAAATTTAATTTTGATCCTCGGGTGAGCTCCATCGGCGTCTGCTTCGATGGTGTTCTCCATGTCGTACTTGCGTTTCCTTTTCCTTTTGTGCTCCTTTGACGAGGGCGACTTCGGAGGTCGATCCTGATCATGATCGTGCTTATTTTTGTGCTTGTCTTTCCTCTTTTTCCTATTCTGTTTATGTCCTTCGCTTTTCCCTTCTGATTTCTCAGTTTCTAACAGACTTTGGAACTTCTCCTTTGCTTTATTATCGCCTCCATCTTTATTTTGGGCCAACTCTTGGATCAAGTTTTGCTGATTTTGCATGACAAGGGAGGCATTTGTTGGCGCTGGAACAACTTTATCCGGATCTTCTGCTATTGAATTATCAATATAGTAGAGGTTTTCATGGTGTTGCTTGTGATGCCTTTTCTCCTTTTTCAGTTTCCTCTTTTCCGCTTTTGTCTGTTTAGTGGGACTCTTTTCTGGTGAAGAAGAAATCTCCGTTTTTGAAATTGATTTATCTTCTTCTACCGGTTCGGGATTTTCAGCCGGTTGTAATACCGGTTCGGGTGGAAGGGGTATTGTCGGTGGGGGTAGAAGCTCAGGCGATTGAGGCTTCGAGGGAAGGGGACTTTGCACTTCTAAATTACTTCCAGTTTGGTCAGAACTCATAGAATCCATGGACTTTCTATTACTGGCTGAACTGGACTTTCTTCCTCTCCCCCTATTCCCCCTCCCTCTTCCCCGAGAACTAGCCGGCTTTACAGCTTTTATAGAAGATTCCGTTAAAATATTATCTTGAGAAGTTTCATTTTTATCATTAATAACAATTTCGTTATTAATAATTGGGGTTCCTTCTCCATTTGGAATTTTCTCTTCCAATTTGGGTTCGATTTTTTCGGGAGTTGCCGGTTCGGAGTTGGCTGGAATGATTGTTCCATCCTTACTGTATCTCGTTCGAGACTTTCTAGGCCCTTTTGGAATGGTTACACCAGCGTCTGACTCGTCAGATTTGTCGCATTCTGAACATTGCCATCCGTATAATTTCCCCTTTTTCGGGTGTCTTGTTAATGGTGGATTTAAACATCCCAGGTGATAATAAAAGCTACAAGTATCGCACTTGGCCAACAAGTGTTGATCGTTGCACCGTTTACAGATCCCGCATTCATGCAGTAGGCCGTCATTATTTTGTCTTTGAGTACTCAAAATTTTCCCTGAATCATTTTTCGTGAGATTTGTCAAAGGAAATCCAACGCCCATTTTGAGGGCAGCCGCCGTTGGGACACTCATTGGTCGAGCTGGGGGTGTTGGGGCCGGAACTGGTATAACCAAACCCGGTCCATTCAGTCCAATTCGACCGATATTCTCCGGAATTGGTAAACTCTTATTTGGACAAAGCGCCAAAATTTGGGAGTGGATTTTCGAAATGTTGTCCTTCAAATTCTGATTCGTTTTCGCCAAATCCTCTTTCGATTTCACCATTTGGTCGTACTTTTCTCTTAAATCCTGCTGCTCTGAGAGTAGCTTCTTATTCGATGTCACCTGAACTTGGAGATTCTTTTTGATGTCCCTCAATCGGGATATCCTGTCTAAATAATATCCGATGAATTCAACACTGAAAGCAGGAGGAATGTGCCACTTTTTGCGGACGTCGGACAGCGCCAATATCTGCGCTTCTTGAAATTCTAAAGCTTCGGCATCAATTCCTGTTAAATCAGCTTTAAGCAGCATTTTTCGATTTGCAGAAGCGCTTGTTGTCATCACTCGGGGCATTTTTTGGGTGGGAACTAAAAAAATCATAATTTTATTAAAAATCAATTTTACTAATCAAATTTTGAATATATTAATTATGGACTTGGGCAATAAATGTTTTTAAAAATTTCTAACATAAATTTTTATGTCGAACTATGTAAAATTTCTTCCAGTATTCCAAAACATTTATATAAGGATCACATTCTAAAAAAACCCATATGATTTTGAATGTTCATTCCTAATAGATGCACAAATAATGAAATGTTGAGTCGCAAATAAAAAGCTTTTACTTTAGTTATTGATACAATTAGGTTGATGAGCTATTTAACGAAGAGCCGTGTAATAAATAATATTGCTTGCTTATCGATAGACATTTTTCAATAAATTAACCCACAAATCTTAAAAAAATATTAGTTTTATTTAAATAAATACTTTTCTTGATATCTTTCAGAAATATTTTATACAAATTATCTTAGACGATGGTCGGGCCAAATAAAAAAGACAAGACCTTCCCATCTCTTCCCGACTTTTTTGTATGTGTTAGTGAATGGATATTCCATACAAATTTCATAGTTCAATTCATAATCAATCTTAATTATCTTTGCTTCATTCACAGAATTAACAATTTGACTATTATCTCTTTTTTATATTGGTGTTGTTTATTATAACCTATAAGTGCATGTCAAAATGAAAATTTTGAACGGAGATAACACTTAATAATAAATAACAAGTATAAGATATAATAAAAATTTGCTCACCCCATGGTTCAGATTTTATAGCTTTGTTTGCTATAAACTTGTTCATATGCTTCTTTAGTTTACGTTCTATTCTCAATCTTTCTGGAGTAGGCTTTTCAAATTTCTTTTCCTCCTGGTCAGCTTTTCGTAGTTCCATTCGGAGCCTAAACGCATTGAAATTCCTCTTTCGGTGCTTCACCAAAGTCTTGTCCGAATGCGCTTTACAATGAGCGTAAAAAGGATCGGCGTGGTCCACTTCTTCGGAATGTGCTTCCGAGAGCAATCCCATACTTTGGGCACTGAAATTGTAAAATGAAAACAAATAAATAAGTTTCTTTAAACTTTTTCAACTCGCCTCATAACCGAAATTGTAAAGCACTCTACTACCTCCTCGGAGGCCATGGGTGGGTAGGATTGACTGATTTTTTTCAACCGATCTACGTGCTATTAATTTACTAATAATACACTGGAAACAAATAGCAATGAAAAGTCTAAGTCTGTTGGTTGATGTTTAGACTCTCAATGTTCCTTACAGGAATTGGATGGGAAAATTTTTAACTTTTTTTCAAAAATTCCTTCGTCAATGAATATATGTATGATGTATATAGGTTTTTGTAGACGATGTCTCTAAATATAAGAATATTTTTTTAAATTTTTAACAAATCCTGTTTTTCTAAAACAATTTTTTCCTGCATTAATACCAACATTAATTAATTTTCCGACTGTAAGACAATTCATTTAATAAAATTTAAACCTTTAAAGTATATTTTACAATTTAAAATTGATTTTAGAGTAAAATGCATTTGAAGTGAAAAATATTAAAAGAAAATATTATCCCTTTGTAAAGTAGGTAATTAACTACAGATGATGTATGAATCAGGCGCAATAAAAATGAATTTCTATCACGTGCTTACAAGAATTATCATAATTTAAAATATTTGTATGAAAAATATTGATTTATTATAAATTAAATATTTATTTAAGTTGAATAACTTTAAAATTGAAATTCCGATATAAAAATTTTGAATTAAATTCCTATTCATTACCTAAAACTAGTAATCAATTATAAAATCTCTTACCAGCTGACATGGAAGAAGGTTTTACACATGCCGGCATCGCATCCGATGCATACGCCAGTTCTGGCGTACCTGGCATCGTCGCAAATGGAGCAGGTCTTGGCTCCCCACTTGCTGTAGGGCATTTCGAACAGGGTGACGGAGGTGAGCTGGTCGACTTCGCCGAACGCCACTCCAGGCACGTACAGAGCACAGATCAGATGGACCCACTTCCCGACGTCAGTCTCCTTAAAAATGCCTCCTTTGTTCGGACACAGCTCGCAAATCGGCTCCATCACTCCCGCCTTGCACGCCTCACAGAACCAGGGCTCTGTGGAGCAGGAGGACACTGTACTAGACACACTGGCACTGTCCGACACGCCGTAGCATCCCTCGTGCACGGTCACGCCACAGTTGTCGCACTCCACAATCTCGTTTAAATCGTCGCTACGATCACCGAGACAAGCACAGCACACCGGGGGCATGTCCTGTACCAATTTACGGTCCTTTAACTGGGTCATTTGTCGTACTTCGTCCATTAAATTGGTCGAATTGGCGCCTCCTCCGTTGAGGAGTTTTTCGCCGGCTTCGCTGCTCTCATCACCACTCGCCTCGTCCTCATCGTCGTCGTCATCATCATCGTCGCGGTCATCATCGTCCTTGGAGTTGTCCGAGAAATCGTCGTCCTCCTCGTCGTGGTCCTCGATCCTGAAATCCGAATCCGAAGAGCTCTCTTCCAAGTCAAAATCGAGCAGCGTCTGCGTTAAATTGGACGCTCCTCGCTTCTTCGACATCTTTACTGTCGTTTTAAGCCAATCACGACACCAGGTTCACTTAGGACAAGTAATATATATTGTTTTCCCTTCCTTTTTGACGTTTTCTTTAAAAAATATAACAATAACAAACTAAGCAAACTGAAAACGTTACAAAATGACAGCACATGTCAAATTTAGATTTTTTTCTCTCTCAACCAACGACATCTGAACTCCACTACAGCAATTATATGATTTGTCAATCATAGTTAATCTATACTCGTAAAAACGCAATTCTTTGATAACAAAGAAAAATTGAAGTGCATACATACATGTCATTTTAAAGGCGGGATATTTTGAAATATTTTATTTAAAATTATTATAATTTGCCTTAAATTATCACAAACGGCCTTCTCATAAAATAAATTTAAGCCGGATAAAATTACTTATTTTATAAATTTGTTTGGTTTGAATGTCTTTTTTAAATGTGTGTCATATTTGAATAGTTTGATTTGCGAGGAAGAATATTTCAATTTTTATATGGACTATTCGGCACCGCACACTAGAGCAGTATAGGCCTATCCACTTTTCAGGAAAGGTTCAATGTTAATAATTTGGACAATTAGTATGAATAAAATCTGTGAATGATGGTATAAGGAAAGAAGTTAGGATTATAACTGTTGTTTTGTTAAGAACGGAAACA